>KN884430.1:45713-60533 GCA_000934455.1 Apostichopus parvimensis
GATCTTCCGCACATTCATAAATACAATCTTCAAAACCTTCCAGTACCAGATAATTCTGTAAATAAAAAAACAAAAAACAAATAAATTATGTATTATTTAACTGCAGTTCAGATTATATCATATTTCATTCAATTAAACCTAAAGCAAATAAACACAGAAAATATAATTGTGATTGTGCGTGCATGGGCGTCTGCGTATTATGTTCGTATATATCTTAGGGTGTAGAGTATACTCTTTGAATAAATATGTTATAACCAGAATTTTTAGACTATAAGTTTCTCTTTTAAAGCCCCACCCCTCCACTCCGACTCCCAAAAATTTAATTGAATAATTGTTAAGCATTTATTTTTTTTTGTATAAATTAACTTTTTGTGTAAAAGTAAGTGGACCTGACGTTCGATCCTAGCAGGATCTTCTTCAGAGACTGAATGACAAGAAACAGAAACTATGCAAGGGACAACAACAAAATTACCTTTTTTTCTACATATTATGTTGTGTTGCTTACCCTGTTTTCGCTTAATACGGCTTCAAGTCTCCGGCTCAAATCATCGAATGTTGGTCTTTTCCTCGGGTCTGTTTGCCAGCATTGCATCATTAGGGAATATCTGTGTTAAAAATTCAACAATTAAAAATTTAACAATATCAAAGGCATATATTTACTGAACAATAACTGCCATATATACAGTACAAGCGATTAGTAAATTAACCCTCTCCATCATGAAGTGGATGTTTGTGTGTTTATGTGCACTTGTTTTGTATTCTGATTGAGGACTTGAACAAAGGAATTCCAAGTCCCCGGGCTTCAATTCAAAAGAATTCTCACTTCCTCAGATGAATTCTTTTGTTCAGGGGTATTGTGGTTAGGGGTATGTGGTTTTGAACAATGGAAAAAACAAAGGGGGCCCCAGCCTGAATGTAAATCACACCTGTGTGTGTTTATGTGAATGTATCGGTGATGTTAGTTTTGAACTTGAAACGCATACTCAGGCTATCTAAATATTCAATGATCTGCATGTTGTGACATTACTACAACAGATAATTAGTAAAGTTTATAATGGAGCGTTTTTCAATGATGAAAGAACTTTATTGAATACTGCAACTTGCAACCAGTTGATTTAGTCATGACAGAGTACTTGCTTGACTGGAAGTATGAGTACATAAGGATGAATGCGAGTAGGATTCAACTTGGTGTGAGTACAATAACGAGGACAAGGCTCTAAGCGCGAGTACGCACTAGTATATGTACTAGGTTTCCGAAATGTCCCGAGTACGAGTTATTGCACTAGCATCAGTATTATAAGTTTCCGAAATGTCCCGAGTACGAGTACGTGTTAACTCACTAGTATATGTACTAGGTTTCCGAAATGTCCCGAGTACGAGCACGTGTTATTTCACTAGTATATGTACCAGGTTTTCGAAATGTCCCGAGTACGAGTACTTGTTATTTCACTAGTTTATGTACTAGGTTTCCGAAATGTCCCGAGTATGAGTTATTGCACTGGTATCAGTACTATAAGTTTCCGAAATGTCCCGAGTACGAGTACGTGTTAATTCACTAGTATATGTACTAGGTTTCCGAATTGTCCCGAGTACGAGTACGGTACGTGTTATTGCACTAGTATATGTACTAGGTTTCCGAAATGTCCCGAGTACGAGTACTTGTTATTTCACTAGTTTATGTACTAGGTTTCCGATATGTTCCGAGTACGAATACAAGTACAACTCCACTAGGTACACAGGTAACTCGACTTGGATATATAAGTACCAATACGTACTCACTATAAGTCTAGTACTTGATAGGGTATACTTACATTTCGTTACTACAGTGATCTGGTTTGGTCATTCTCTTCCCATCTTGTAAGAATCTTGTTAGTTTCCCACTTGTAATGCCTGCATACGGATATGAACCTGAAATGCATATGCATAAGACGGAAGTGACGTAATAAAGTAGCGAACTTGAAGTTGACTCAGTTGGCCTATATATAATTCTGGAGAGAAGTAGTAAGTTATAGGAAGTTGACTTCACTTGACTAACTTAGTACTAACAAAGGCCCTGACCGGATCGTATTTGTTTTAGTTTCTTCTTTAGCTTTTTGTTTTTATTTTAATGTTGTTTTAGCTATGTGGATACTGTAATTAACTTAACTTTGCTCATGACAATATATTAGTGGTCCCAGCTGTGAACTATGAGTGATAATTTTGTTTTAATGATCAGTTCCACCAGGAAGTTGCTACAGAAGAAACTCCCTGGTTCCCTAGATGTTGTTTGACGATATGTGAACTATTGTGAAATATGACAAGCTATTAATGTCAAGTAAAGAAGGACTGTCAATTTCGGTACAAAATTGACAAAACGACTCCAGTCAGAAGGCACTGCAATCAGCAGTAATTCCAAGGGGTGGGGGAGGGAGGGGGCAGAAGAAGAAGAACTGACTAGCAAACAAACATTACAAGCGAAAATGAAAGAGAAGAATCAAGAAGCAAAAACCAAAATACAAACATAACAAACAAACAAATTCGATGGCATCCGGCTGGCAAGGGAGACTATAGTTTAGAAAATTAGCAAAGGCAATGAGATTGGAAACATTACTTGTGACAAATATATTAGAAAAGATTAGACAAACATACTTTCAAATTTTGTTCTTAGTTTGAACACAGTGTTAGAGGGCAGAACTGCCCATCCAGTTAACAGTGCTTTATGAATGGCATCTACATCGGAATTAACTGTAATCGTCCCGTGACCATTTACCTATCGTAACAATCTCCCAGAGAAGAACACCGAAGGACCAAACGTTACTTCTGATCGTAAAGGCATTCTCGAGAAGTGACTCTGTAGCCATCCACCTGATGGACGACCGACCCTACATAGCAAAAACAAATAAAATAATAATAAAACAAATATAATACTGAAAATTATACTTTAAAATCATATAAGGACAATATTATTTTATATTTCGATGGTCAGTAGGAAAATAACGAGATATTCTAGAATAAAAAATTCGCAATGTTTTAAAAAAAAATTCTATGAACTAAGGAATCTTCCATAAATACACATGTCACACACAGCTACCCGCAAAATTTTGTTTTAGTTGCATAGTGCGATCAATGGCGTGGAATCGCGAAATGGCTAACATTTGGATAAGATACCGATAGGGGCATTATAGCCTACGTAGGAAAGTTTGTTCCCCACACCCTCATTCCGTTCTGCGCCCTCTAAAGGGCTCTGCAATCTTACCATCTTATCTTATATCTGGGTAATACACAAACTATAATCATTCCCTTTAACGCCCTCCTGCTACCCAGCACCCCTCACGAGGACCAGCAGTACCTTGAAATTTTGCGATTAATTAGTAAATTAATTTACGGATGTTTAGAGACGCACCTGGGTCTTCCTGTGGGCAATGCCATCCTTAATGACGTCACGAGAATGACTAAAATTCGATAACTTGCAAACGTCTTCTCCTGAACGTAGAATATTTCTCGCTGCCAGATCTCTGTGAATGCACTGTGTGAAAGGAAACAAAATAAGTCTTTTGTTTTTGCCTTGGATTGTTATTAATTATTCTTTGTTTGTTAAGGATATTTTGGTTGTGTCTGAAAAAATAAGGGAAAAAACAACCCTGCTACGCTCTATAACCCCAATAGCACGTTCTTGCTTAGTTTATTGAATTTGATGGAATATAGTAAAATAATTTGTTTTATGTCTAGTTCGTTAAGCTTAACGCCGATGATGTTTAATAAATTCAACGCAAAACAATGATTGATGATATCTCGTCTGATAGTGAATGAAGTGCTCAGGTACCAAATTTTGTGTCATTGAAGTGTTAATTGGCAGTGCTGTTTGTAAAGAGGGAGCTCATCCGCTAACATTTTTAGGAAAGTCAGAAAAATGTTGAGAAAAGTCGGGTATATATCTATAGTTTTAGTCTGACCTCTAAGTTAACCTGGTATTTACATCTGCATAGAGTAAGTTTTTTACGCCAAAAAATTAACTCTGTTACAAAAGTTTGGCTTACTTTCATTGAAGCAAGATATGACATTCCCTTAGCAATTTCATATCCATATCTTATCAGATCCGTCGGCGAGAGAGTTGTTCTTAAGCTTACTCTTTGGGTTATCTGATTGGTCACGTGTTGTCTGCTTTGACGAAGATGAGTGAGAAGATTGCCCAGGGAAAGATATTCCATTATAATCATCTGTGGTTCTTTAAAAAAGGCACAATGCAAGGATATTCTAATGTTAATAAATTTATAAATTTTAATAAAAAAACAAAGCGACGTTAATGGCTCTACTAACTTGCACATTGCTATGCATCATAGGCCGACTATTGACATAGGCCTAGTATTAATTTTACTAAGCCATAAACCTTCAAATACCCACATGCATGCTACTATCCCAGTGGTTGTGCATATATATGGTAACCGAACTTGCGTAGTATATTAACTTTTGAATGTCATTCGTTACGCTGTATGAACTGTTTAAGCTTGAAGTAATGTTGCAATTCTTTGAAATTGCCGAGAATCCCCGTTTTCCCCCTAAGTTGTTAACTATGACGTAAGCAATCGTGCACATGGCCTTTGTTCGAAGGGTTGAACTTTCCGGTCTCCGGAAGACTGGTGATCGCAACTCAGAGGCGGTGTTCTTTGAAGTAGCAAATTCTCACGCGCGTAAACTTAGGCTCATGTTCAGGCAAGCATACAATAAGCTGATGGAAACGTGCAGTGCGGCAACCTTTGACAAAATTTCTTACAAAACAAGCTACAAGTCTACGAACGATGCATTTTCTTATCATCTCTATCAACCAAGTTGGTATATATTTCTAATACCACGGCAACGTGTCTAACTATGCGTAGATATTGTAAGTGCTCAGAATATTAATTACTGATACATTTTTGAGTTGTATGAATAATTGGCAGCAAAGATAGAGATTACGCCCAGTTATTTAGGATTAACGTTATAAACCGATTTACACGTGTACGTTATTATCGTTAGTTATAGTTGTGCACTGAACTGCGTGAACTGTATGTACGTGCGTAAAATATCAGTGCACTGCGGTGAATTGATATAGTTCAGTAAGCCCGTAATAAGCAGCATTATTGCATTAGTCCTAGTTAAGCTATCAGAAATGAAGCTATATAGGTTAGGTGATCCACGGTCAATTTAGTCCATCGGTTGTTTCTTAGTGTATTTACATCGGTTAACGGCGTTGTTGAAATCGTAAAATTATCTATGTAGTCTTGAATCTGATTTCATCTTTGTAGGCTGCGTTTAGCGCCTTGGACGTAGTCTTGTTCAAGACCCTTCTGCTATTACTTTGCCTGTTACAATTAATATGAGTGCGCCCTCACTCCCCTCTTTCGAACATTTATGGCTAATTACCCTTCCAATTCAATCAGCTTTGTGGAAGGGCGCCGTCAGTTGTAGACCAAGTCTACGATGGGCGCTGCGTTGCGGCATTAACTATCTGCGTAATGCAAGGATAACAATCACAGCCGTATATTGTAAGCCCAATATTTTGTGACCCTTGTAAGCTAAAGAAGGTTTGAATAAATGGCACCACTGTGCCACGGACACTTGAATATCTTCTTCATTGGCATATTTTTTCGAGACTCTTTCGCCAACCCCAGCTTAAAAGACTGCCCCACCAGACAGGGAAGTGACGTCACAATCTATTTCTGGTTTTATTTTGGAGACATAATCCTTGCAACTTTAGATATTTTTGAGCTTCAAAATAACGACAAGGTGAATATCATGAAAAACCAAAGTAGACATACTAAAATGATCTTACTGAAACAAAAAATTTGAATGTTATAATGGGTTTTGTTATATTTATATTAATACTTATCATTTTCAATTTCGACATACTCATATCGATTTTAATATATTTTCATTTGGTGGCCTAATTCACAAACTTTGTGCTTATTTGAGTCATAACATTAGTTTTAACGAGGATATCATTGTAGACACGAACAGTCCCATGTTGTTCATTCTGTAATATAAGCTAACTTCTAAATTCACCTATTTTCTCTTCATGTTATTGAAGCGGTAGATATGCAGTACGAGCTGAAAATCGAATTAGTTTCTTGAAAGCATAAATGTTAACCTTTTTCTAGAAAACGAACAGATTTCGTCCTTTCATTAAGATTAGTTCATTCTGTAAGACAAGCTAATTACACAAAATGTGTGTCTATGTAACTGAGGGCGGTAGATATGTGTAACACGTTGAAACTCGCAATTGCTTAAACCTGTAACTATCATATAAAATGTTAATTTGAATAATGATGAGATTTTGTATTTTACCTGATGTCGTGCAACATCCAAAAAGGGTAATAATAAAAGGATTAGGTTTCAGTCTCATCATCACCTCAAGCTCTTTCTGGAAAGCGACTTCATGAATCTCATTGTAATCCTCTGCGAAACAAACAAACAAGCAATCAAAAATCAACAAACAATTAACAAAGAAAGAAACAAGCAGGAAAAGAGGAAAGACAACAACATCAATAACAAACTAAAGAAACACAGCATGAGTTAATGTGGTGACGTGTTTGTTTAGGAAATGAAACAAAAAAAAAACAATTGTTACCGTACCTTCTCCTGTAATGATTTCTGTCTGTTGGAGTGGCTTTTATTGTGCTAACCGATTGGCTCATTGATTGTGATAGATCAGTGCAAACAGATTTAAGGCATTCAAGACTCGCCCCAAACCGCGTGCCGCGCCTGAAAAAGTTAACTTTCCGTTGCTTGCAAGTGAAGTTTTCTTCTTGTCACTACAAAATGCAGACAGTAATGAAACGTGGTACCTTGTTATATTGTATCTAGACCTGAGATGTCCATCACTGCTATGTACACTGTGTTGTGGGTATTGACCGTAGCTGTATGTATTGACTGTACACTAGTGTCTAATTACCGACGGTAGCAAGCTGTTTGTGTATTTGCTGGGATCCGGATGGTGGTGTGTAACACTTCTGTTACACCTCATTCGAAACTAGGTCAGATTACCGGCATGAGACGTTTTTTTGTGCACGAGGCTTCACACCCTTTAAACAGGCATGTCAGCTCCATGACTAAACACTGTTTACTACACGTGCGTGTGGTGAAATATATCGTTTATCATACGTAAATATATATAATTTCATGACTGTACTTTGTCCCTAAGTTTACACTGTGCTTGATATTGAAGTACATGGTAGTTTCAGTTTATAGTTTACATTTACGTCATAAATTGAGATAGCAATCTCAAGTCCAACACAAACCTCTGTTTTTCAATATCTCTCGGTATGATATGAGCTTCAAACCTACAATAATTGGGATTCTATTTTGAACTACCCGAGCTACTTACCGGGGTTTTTGGCAAACATGAACCTTGTTTTACTACGACCGGTATGAACTCAAGTTATAAAAGATCATCAGTGCACATCATGTGAACAGGTGAAAAGGTGTTGAAATGTTCAGTTGTCGTATGACCACAAATCTTGTTTCTTATAGAAAACGAAGCTTGTTTGTTTTGCGCCCATATATATTATGACTCATAATATTACAAGAATGTTTAACAAGGAGCTAAAGTATTTTACATGTTATCACACATTCAGTTAGATCGACATACATATGACACCTTCTATTCGTTTACATGAACCGATTGTTCCTTACATAAATGCCACCACAACGAAAATGGATATAAAATACTAAGTTACAAGCCTATGTGTTTATAGTTTCTAGTGTTACATCACACGTTTCGGTGAATGCTAGGGACACTACAACCATCGCAAAAAATACCCAGAAGGAGTGTTGCTCCAACTGTTTGCATTATGTTGCTCTGTTATCTTTATAAACAACATTCAACTTTGTACAATGTTCATGAGTTATAACCTTCCAGTTTATTAGTAACCATATTTTTGAGTGCAAAAGGGTAAACCGTTTACTTTATGACAGTAATGAATGGAACTAAACAGCGCCTCTGCTTTGTCTTGAAGCTGTTTCACTCGTGAAGGTGTCTTTCAAAAATCGTGATTCTGACCTTTTAACATTTTGACTGCAACGCTAGTGGCTACATTCGACTGGACGATACCCAGGGCTTCCGCTTGGTAGACCACGCCAAATGACCCTTGACCTATCATATTCCCAAGATGGAGTCTTTCCCGAGGAAATTCAATGTTTACCGGAGGCGTCATAAAGAAAGAACTAATAAGCTGTGGAAGGTTGAAAAACAAGTAAACGAATGTTTATTTAGGCCTACATAAAACTTCTCAAATCAAGTTTCTTTCTAGAGTATAAGACGCAAAAAGAAGAGGTATCCGACCGGGGAAGGATGGGGGGGGGGGGGGGGGGTGGTGGGTTAGGCAGCATGTGGATGAGTTGGGGGTATAGAAGGAGAAGGTTTCGAGAGGCATCGAAATGGATGAACCATCGCAGTTTGGACCATTATATTTCCAAACAAAAAAAACTTGCGCCAACAGTGGGTCTAGAAGTCAATTATTTTACGACGCTAACATGCAAGAAACATATACAATTGGAATGCCTAATGGCTTATTCTTACAATTTACGTCGATTTGGAAACTGATAGGGACCTTACTGTTATCTTAATTCATGCAGGGCGTTGCCATGGTCCTTATACGTGTGATGTTGATAGGCCTATTGGTCCCCGTGGATCACCAAGAAGACCAAATAGTGGCTTAGTGAGTGTTAACAACTTTGCAATATTGTTAGTTAAACTTCATTGTACAACGGAGGAAAAGAGAAAGTAAAAGAGAAAGTAATCCAAAACAAAGAGTAAAAGGAAAAGGAAAATGAACGAGCCCTCCCTCCCGCTCTCCTGCCCTCCCCTCCCCTTCCCATATTTTTTTTAATAAAAGCATGGAAAGAAAGAAAAGGAGAGAAAACTTACGGACGGGAGAGGTCTAATTCTGTATTGTATGGAGCAATCGCCGGTGAGGGAATTTGGTCTCTCGTACAAAGAATCTTCCATATTCTATAACGGGAAATTAGTTGTTAATTGATCATTGTACAACAAAAAATGTGACAAACACCGAACTCAAAAAACTTCTACGTGAGTGTTAAAGATATCCGCAGAAACCTATAGTATTTCTTACCTTCGTGGTTCAATGCCCAAAACATGAATTATCGAAAATAATAATGAAGTTCTATTTTGAAAAACTGATAGAATGAAATGCGTCAACCCTTCCCACCCTCATTCATTATACCAATATTGCAAGCATTTCCGATATCGTGAGATCCAAATGTTAACTGTATGCGTTAAAGTATTGTACTAACATCATTTGGTTTTCTCCGTCTTTTCAACCACCGATTCACTGGTAGAGTAGAGGCCATGAAGAGGCAGAATCCCACTAGCATCATACAAACGATAGATACCAACACTAGACAAATGATGACGATGGCTGACTTCTGAGAGGCAGGACGAGACGGTGTCAAGTCACCTTCGGTTACGGTGCCTTGTGAATTACTGGAGTTTGGTGGTGAGGCTGTCACATTTGGTATGACTTCAATTAACGTAGTTTGACCTAAAAAAGAGATAAAATAAATTCTGAGTATTAACCTAGGCTATATTATAGGTAGTTTTATAGCGGTTTATGTACAAGTACAATCAGTGCATTGGTATGTTTCCACAGCAAGGCAAATGTGATTGTTTATCAATATATTTTTATTCGATTATTGTTGAATATAGTGAATAGTGAAAATCATTTTGTAAGTAAGAAACACAAGTGATATTTAAATACATACACATTTGATATTCCATTAATTGTTGTTATCCCGTAGTATCGTACGACATGTACCACATTGAGGGAAATAAATACCTCACTTATACCTCGGGGTATCCCTATTACGTTTACAGCTAGTCACTAAAACTTCCTTACCCCTCTTTCCCTCCCCACGACCAAGAGTAACTGTTTATATACGAATCGAACAGCAATATATACCTTGGTATGTATTTCAAAAAAATACACTGTTTTCCATTTATTAGGCCTACTACAATGGTAAAATCTGCTCATTTACAATTCACACGCATATATTATTGCTAAATTTTGCAAACAATTTTCAATCAATGTCATTACCATTTGTTTTACTTAAAATGAAGAACAACAATATAGAAGAAGGAAATCAAAAACGGTAAACACAAATGGTAAACAACGATAATCAATAAAAGTGACATTTTCCTACCTTGATTGCTGTCACCGTTTGTACTATGTCGTCTGGTATTGAGTGGATATTTGGTTACTATGACGACGGCTTTGGACGTCATTCTGTCAACAGTCTGACCGGGCGCAGACGTCTGAGTGAATGACTCATTATGTTTGCCTGGTCGGACAGGAAGGGTCGTTGGGTTGCTTGAATTCGTGGCTGGAGGGTTGACGACTGAAGTGAAACCGGCAGATGGTGCTGTTGGAAGAGTGTTGTTGGTGTCCGTATTATTCAGTGACGGACCTTGTGATAAGGTGGTGGGCACGTTTCTTGGCGATGGTGTTGTTACCACTGAAAGAGATTCAATGTGAATGAAATCAATAAAGTCATGCCTGATGTAGTGAAGAAAAACTGTCTTAAGGCATATATTTCGTGACATTATTAAATAGACAAGCCAAATACGACATGTGCAAATAATACTTCAATAAGCGCATTTGAATGTTGCGTTTATTTGTATGGCCAACAGAAATTCAAATTGAATAATAATATCACAACTAAAACAACTGACAATATGAATATCAGCAACAGTAACGAAAACAATAACACTAGGAAACATAAGAAAATACTCCACCACTAACAACAACACATAAGGTGTTGCCTCGACTGACAGGCTTTAGACACGAAACATGGTGAAAATGTGACGAGACGTTAAAGAAGTGGCGCTTGGAAGGTAATGTATCAAAGTTGTGTCAAGTTGATACAAGTTATAAGATAAATTCATAACGAAAATTTACTTCCCTCTTACAACAACACCAGGTTGAATGTACCAAGTTAAGAAACCTTTTTCATGATGCATGTGTTATAGGCATACATATATTGCTTTAAGTTAACTACACCTGCTTATTATTTCATTTACGTAACTTGACGGTTTTTCTCTGTTATATTTCGTTCTGTTTCGTGGTATAAGAAGGTATTCTATTCTTATTCTGATCGATTTGAAACATTATACTTGCATGAATTACCAATATGTATTATTGTCTTTCCGTTTTTTTTAACGAAGCCCAGCTAGGTCCTAGTATCTCTCCCCGGGGACTTAATAAAACGATGATATGTAATACGCAGGAAATCATAAAACTAGGGCACGTCATGATATGCACTTGGAGTATGGTAGGCTACGTTAGCTACACATCAGTGATGACATTTCGGAAGCTATTTATGTCAGAATACTCTTCATCACCGATGACGTAATGACAGGATTTTTCTGTCAGTTTATAAGACAAACTGACAAGCTATATCCTGAGTATGTTCCCACGCTAATACACTTCACCTTAGGATTTTGTACTTAAGTATATGTCAATATGACTGTTATCGTTAGGGTACGAAAAGAATAAAATATACTTATTGAGCTATAATTTCTGTACATATGAATAATTAATGGCACTCTCCGGCTTTTTTCAGAGGAAGCTTTCGGTTGTAATGCGCATGATGTTTTACCGCTATTTACATATCACTGAACCACAGTACCATTGATCGCAGAAAAACGCTCGCAAGCACTGCATGCACGCCGGATGTTACTTAAATTAGTTATTTTGACTTGAAACTACGCCAAATGGTTTAAAAGATCTATTTTTTAATGATAACGAACGAAACTGTGTAAACCACTTCTAATCTACTCATGGTACCGTTTTGAGCTGAAGTTACTAACTGCAGCTTGTTAAGTTTCGCGGAACTAGATTGGACCGATATGAGAGAATCCTTTGGTGATTTTACATGTGATTGGAGTGTCCCGTTAAATGCAAATTTCTAGTACCTTCGGCGCAGTACTATACGCTTCGTGGCACACACGCACACGCACACGCTTAAAAATAAAATATTTATAAACCAGCATAATAACAAATTGAAATGATATTTCGACATTAACTGCACTCTGTCATATGTACATAACTTAATAATACCGAGTATTCATTACTCTGTATTATATTTCCCGTGTACCAGGTTTATTAAAATATTCCTGGAAATCATCCATCCAGTCATTCCCCACTACCCTGTAACAGTCGGACCGGGAAAAGAAAGGACCCCAAGAAATCATGGCTTCGTGCATCATAAAGGCTACAGAGCTGACAATGAGTTATCATTACTTGTAACCAACTTATGTGTACTTATTCAGGTCAACCTCAGTGACCCTTAATATATGTAAATAGCACCAACCTGAGTCCATTCGTGTTGAAACGAAAAATACTTCAGAATAATCGCTCCATCCGGCTGGATTACCAGCGGAAACAGAGACGGCGTATGTCGTCGTCTCTCGAAGCCCAGTGAGTAAGATCTCCTGGGTAGCTGGGAACTGCTTCAATACCATTGTCACTCTCCCAATCTCACGGTATACAATCTTAAACATAGTCGTTGGATTACCACCGGCTATAACCGGACTGTCCACGTGCAATAGTATAGAGGTAAGGGTCACACTTGACGAGGTAACAGATAAGGGGGTTAATGGAGGTCCTGGAAATGTAAAAAGGTAAGAGAAGGTCATCAATGATAAAGTATGTGACTTTTGTAACAGAGATCCCCAAACAGGTTGTCTATAGAGTTGGGAAGGGGAACGGGACGCAAATTTCTTCCCCAAACAGGTTGGCTATTACGGAATTTTCAGCCAATCAGTTTGCTCGTGACTTCAGCATCAATAATAACCATCGCTTGGAAGTTGGAAGACATACACTGAATCAGAAATATAAGGTGCATATCGGTCTTAAAATGTCAAAACATGAATGAGGTTATCACTGAAACATGGTGCTTAGGCTGAACATATTAATTTGTTGTTGAATGACCTGTGATACTTAGTTAAGTCTATAGTTACGGGGTTTCCTTCCAAACGCCCTAACTTGGATTGTTAATCTTACTTATGGTACATATGCTACATTCCATTGGGTTCGTGTTTACGTTATCCAAGATTCGTGAGCAGTTCTATTGAAATCGGAATTCGTTTCGTATACGTGAGTGAATTGCGCGACTAGATTAGGGCTCTAGTTAGTCTGAATTTTCCCGTCTAAAATTTGGAAAACGGTGACGCGAATAATCAAGGCTTAATTTACACAACTTTTCTGTTGAATTATATGTATCTCTATTGGGTAAATCATATATAGAGGAAACTATTGAATAAACACCGTGCATATATGACGGGTATATCTTCGTAGCAACGAACGGATTTTTGTAACCTCGAAGTGAAGGTTTCTATGGTATGACGTAATTTTCCGACCAATCATGAGCGACTTTTTGCACACAGTTGCAAAGCTGTTTGGAAAAAAAAAATCGCGACCGGGACGGGGATGGGGACGTGCACATGTACATCATTGCTCTTAAAAAAAACATTGGGGAAACACCCCAACCGTCCCGACGCTTTCGAGAACCTTTTAAAGGAGACTGGAAGAAACATTTGAGAAAAAACATTTATTCATTTGAAGTTGTTTTCATTTCATCGGAATTCATAATTTGCCATAAAAAGAAATTGTAATTGTTCACAACCTCATACAATTAAATTGTGCATCTTGCCAATAAATAAAATAAATCTCCTTTTCATGAACAGTTACAAATCGTGACCATTTATCAATAACCCCCCTCGCCTCTCCCAAAAAGAGAGAAAAGAATACCATTCCCAGAAGCGAATTCAATTTCATCAGGATGCTTACTATACAGGATGTGAGTCATTGTTGCATACCCACAGCCTGTTACCACGAAGTATACAAGCAACGCGGGCTGCGAATATTTTTTTTCCCAAACTGAACTGACACTGAAATTATTTCCTCGATTCTGATTGGCTCTCAGCGAGCACGTGATATACTTAAGTATTCAACATGGATCCCTCCATACTCTGTCGATACCAGCATGGGGGGCGATCCGTACTTCCGAGTGGGGGGGGGGGATATGACCTTGTTGACTATCTAAGCGTAGCGCCACCAAAGGTTGGCGCGAAGCGTACAAGAAAATTTTGGGATTTGCAAACCCTCTAGATGGCCGGAAACGGCACTTCCCGAGGTTTCCAAGCGGCATATACCCAACTTTAAAATAGGGATATCATGTCCAAAATATCTCATAATCAGGATCCAAAATACTTTTTTTTTAAATTTCGGGTGTTATTTTGGGAAAATTGCCCCTGTCAATCTTGTTTCAGGCGCTACGTTAGACTGTTCGAGAGCTCTTTTATATTATTCGATGAAGAAAATAGCTTCATGCAGGCTATTATAGGCCTATACACATGCAATACACAATAACACATAGTTACATTCCGTTTGCTTTTTAGCTAGGGAAAACCTGATGAGTTGAACTTAGGGAATAACGCGACGACCTAGCAAATGTAGGCTAACTTGGCCGGGCAGTACGATGGTAGAGTGCTCGCCTGCGGTGACAATTGGAGGTCCCTGGTTCAAACTTCGGTATCAACATCTGATACCAAAACTTCCCTCCACTCCTTTCTCTATGAAAAATACTATAGGGCCTATATGAATACTATGAGGGTGCATATATGTACTATATCAATACCGTGGGCGCAATAATACCTTTTGTTGTTATAGGGCCAATGAAGCCTACAGTCAACTATTCTTGCTTTATAAAGACGCTTTATTTGAAAAGATCGCACTGCGTTTATGGTAGGCGAGAAATGAAGCTAAAAAAAGAGCCGTACATTCACGA
>KN884430.1:61435-92771 GCA_000934455.1 Apostichopus parvimensis
AATTTTGAGTTACGACGTTTATAATTTCTGGGAAAATGAATTTACAGTGTTTAAGTTTTAGTGTTTAGTGAATGTTCTGAATTTATTGGATTTCTGTGTAAGAGGGACTATAGAGATATCACCTTCGAAGGTGGAATGGATAAGTGACAGCTTCATTGGTGCATGTAATTTTTTCTCCAAACTTGTTAAGAACTTGCTGGGATTTTGTGTGTCGCCAACCCTCAGAAAAAAGGCAACCAATCAGAGGTCAAACTTCTATAAAGTGATAAAGTGATTTTATGCTATAACTCCATGTGGAAATATTGAATTGAAATGTAACCTTCACATGTGCACCTGTAATGTCACGTCTATCAAAATATGTAGTTATCGGTGAGTAAGGTCAAAGATCAAATGCATATTTTGCCTGCTTTATCGTGTGAAAAATTCCTAAACGACTGGGCCGCTTCTCTTCAAACTAGGTAGGGACCCCAACAAATGTTTGCTATGGCGTAGGGAGGAAGGGCAGGAGCCAGATCAATGCCTAGTAATGCAGATGTCACCATGGACATTATTGCACTTAAAAATATTGGCGGTCATACCCGAACCGCCCCCACGAGAACTTATTTTGTTTGTTTTGAGAAAGACATATATTCATCTAACTGTCTTTTCATCGGAATTTCTTATTTTGTCTTAAAACAAAACTGAAATTGTACAGCTCTTACAAAGTTATTTGCCAATAAAAAAATTAATCTCTCTTTTTTTTTTATGAAAAGTTAAAAAACTATGGCAATTCATCCATACCCCCCAACCCCGCCTAATAATAGGAAAGAAAGGAAAAAGAAAGAAAGAAAAAGAAACGGTACATGAAGCGAACTCAAATACCATTCAATGTATTTCATCTTCCCTAAATCCAAAATAATGTATTTTTTTGGACTATCCTTCCATAAGCTCGGTAGGAAAAGCTCAAAGCTGTAGCCACGCAGATACCTTAGTAAGAATGAAGTGTATGCAACTATAGAAAGTAGATTATAGGTAATTCCAGGTACAAAAGTATTTCAACTTAGCGTGCTGCTTAAATTACTTACCAGCTGGGATAAGTAAGATCGATTGCTCAATTCTGCCAAATTTGTTCTCTAAGATACAGGAATAACGACCAAAATTGGTATCCTCTGGTACAAACTGTAACAAACAGATGATTGTCGGGAAAATGATCAATTTGTATTCTAAAGACATCATAAATCAATACTATACCTTAAAAGTTAAACAGCTTTGGAGAGGGGTTTACGTTGTAGTAAATGAAGTAATAATGATGTCACATAAAATAATATAAAGTTGAACCTCTTGTCTTCTCCAAGCTGTTTTGGGTATACACTCGCTTGCACGTTATATGCATACAACTGTCAATGTTGCAACTGAATTTACCTGTAAGGAATAGATGCCTTCCACTTTATTTGAAGTAAGTAAACTTGCGTCCGTGATCGGCACTCCTTCTTTGTACCAAGTAACCGAAGGATATGGATAGGCGCTAACAGTCACCGAGAGTGTCACGAGTACTCCTACCCTACCCCGTATAATTGATGGCTGTTGGGAGGCAGGGAATGTGGGAGCATCTGTATAAAGAAAAAAATATGGAGGAGAAAGAAACCGGTGCTGGAATACTATGTATTTAGGCATTTTGTAATAAGTTTTTTTTTAACGACACCCGCTCCCCCTCACAAAATGCAGTTCATCAGTATTAGAACATTTCATAAAAAATAGCTTCATATTAAGATATGAATACAACTACAATGGTCAGTATAGCCTGTACTAATATATTACATATTCGACGATTCATTCATTCTCTGCTATTACAAAGCTGTTAATCAGAAATTCAAATATCTTTTGACCTTTCGCGGTATATTACTTGTATTATGTTTGGAAAGACAGGAGTGTAAAAGGAATTCAAAATCATTCTAGCTTTGGCACAGCAGTATATGGCAAGTTGAAAGTTACTCTGTTATTGCTTATGGCAGATACAAAATATTGATAGTGCTATTAGTGATAGTATACATTTTTAAATATGCAAAATACTGATTTTCAAATATGAATTTAAAATAGGAGTCTACTGTGGCGTAATTGTTGCAGGTGGGTTTAATTTTGCTGAATTTGTGAACTTCGTAATTTTATTTGAATTGTAATCATAAATTAGTAAAAGTATTTAATAAACAGCATTCGAAAAACGGAAAGGGCTACAACAGGACTCTAACCAATTTACGACACTTGTGTTTGTTCCATGCTAATAATATAATATACAACATGTCGTCAAACGTGCTTTTCTTTACATGCGATTATCAGCTTGTTTTGTAGGTGCGTGTACATCAAAGTAGCATGTCCCAGTTTCTTCCTAAGTTTGTGCCACGTCACTCCTTCGTCCGATTGAATCCACATCTTAGTGAAATGTTTATGAGATTTCATGTATACCAGGGACTAAGCATCTCACCGGTGGGTGGCCGTTTGTACAGGGGCTACATATATTTTTGTCTTTTGCACATTAACCACACTCTACTTACGGTTTACATTAACTCGTACAGTGGCGTTGTCTTTCCCTAAGATATTAACAGCAGTGCACATGTAATTCCCTCCATCGGAAACTTCCATCACCGTAAATGACAACTCCTCGTCGGGAACGGTCAGGTTCCCTGACGGATGGTTGCTACTGGATGATGACGTCGTCATCCAGCTTACTCTTGGTTCGGGGTCACCGGTAGCATTGCATTGTAGGTTTACCAATTGTCCAACGGAAGTAACCAATTCTCTGGAGATGTTCTGGATCCGGGGAACTGGGGGCGTGGGTAAAAGATAGCAGCTAAAGGTCATTACCACTTACCTCTCTAACCGATTTCTTTCTAGTACCAAACAATAAATACAATTCTAAACAAAGAAACAATTGTAATGAAAAGTATGCACAAGGACAAGATGTCAAACTCTGAAATTCACTTGATGATAAGAATAATACTTTTAACCTCCATTTGTGTAGTTCCACCAATAAATGATTTTACATGAATTAAGGGGTAAAAACCTGAAAAGTATCCCACTTCTGGTTTATCTTTTCCCCTGCAACACTTCGTTCGTATAATCAGGGAGCTGCTACTCTAACAGTAGCAGCATAGGCGTAGGAGCCTAATTTGATTTGGGGGGGCTGTAACGACTTGCCCGAAAAATATAACCCAAATTTTTCGCGCGCTCCGCGCGCGTTCAACATCTTCGTGTGCTATCATATAGGCATTCAATGGTTTTCAATGGAAAAATTTGGGTTATATTTTCCGTGTTAATACCCTTCCATATTGGTTTGAATTATTGGGGAAGTCGTTACAATAATAACGATAATAATAATATCAGTTTAACCATTGAAAAACACATTGCAAATTATTATTCTTTCAGTAGGTGCCCGAAAAATTCTCACCATATTGCCCGAATTTTCACCAAAAAATTGAAAAACACACTGCAAATTTTTCTTCTTTCAGTAGGTGCCCGAAAAATTCTCACCATATTGCCCGAATTTTCACCAAAAATTTTGGTTGGGGGGGCTGCAGCCCCCCCAGCCCCCCCGCCTCCTACGCCTATGAGTAGCAGCTCCCTGGTATAATTATGTAGGCTACTAACCGCACACTGTCTATGATCACATAATTATGTAATAAACAAATACTAACACCGAATTTTAGGACGCTAATACTTCTTTAGTATTGTTTGGTAGATCATTGTGTAGGTATTACTCAACTTTGTTGAATAAAAGGTTATAATTTTAAACTTTCCAGACTTTATAGCAAACATATTATAGCTACTATGGTAGCAATTTTTTTCACCTCCAACTTGAAGATGATATCGACTCTCGGCAGTGTAGGACGATCTTGGCACGCCAATCATTCGTTTGTTTGTGAAAGTTGCTGTGCATTGCCAAACGCCTGCGTCTCCTTCGTCACAATTAGGTATTGTTATAATTGTTCCTGGTGGTTCTTTTGGTTGGAGCACGATATTGTATTTTGCATTGTTAAGATTGGACTCAACTTCAACGCCATCATGACTCCATTTTATGGATGCTGGTTCTATTGTGGTATTGATAAATGTACATTTGATGCTAACAGGTGTGCCAGATGATACAGCACCCACTGGAGATGCCTGGATAGTAACATGTCCTTCCGCATAACCTGAGAGAAAATGAAGAATTAATTAACTTTGCGATAAAATTAACTTTGCTCTAATTGGATGAGAGAAATGTAAACTACATCGTCATAGACATTATATTTCCTTTTCTTGACAATATTTCAAATCATTTATCCCATTATATATCATTATATATATCCATAATCAGAGAAAATTAATATTTCTATGACAGTTTTTCATATTGATGAAGTTTACAGCTACAGAGAACATTGGCAGCTATGTAAGCAATCATTCCAAATAAAAGCTGTCAGGATTCAAAGATACATCAACAAGAAGATTTTAGTATCTCCATAACTCTCTCAAAAACATCTACCCGGTTCTACCCGAAGATATCACAAACCATCTACTTTGTTTAACCTAATGCACCAATCAAAGATTTCACTACAGCAAATAGGTTACATTAAATGAGCCATATTACAAGTTGGTAGGTTGAGGACAAGATATTCAGATCGTATTTTCAACTAGCAGTGTGCAATAGGTTCCTTTCCAATATAAGTTTAACATTGTTTGCCTGTTTGCAACCGGTATATCCATTAAACCGTACTAATTTGTTTACTAGGAGCAGTCCAAAACTTCAAACCACTTATACAAATCTCGTAAGTAGACTAAGAAGTATCAAAGGACGTGACTATCACATGTCTGTGTCGTACTGATTCAAATTCAAATCAGGTTCAAACGCAGTTAAAGTTTGAAGGTAAGAAAGACAGAGAGAGATATTCCGCTTAAGGAGAATAACATATCATTGTGTTAGAGATTCCAAAAGAAACTTTCTGCAACCTTAGCCCACCAAAAGAGCATCTGGATAAAATACAGTTAGCAACAAAGGGTTTTCATTAAAGTAAATAATGTTGAATATTACATTTATTTGTGTCAGTCAGGTCAGTCAGGGCACATTGCTTAAATGTTACGAACGTTTGTTAGCTAGGAAGATTTGAGTACATATCTAGAACGGAGACATGCAAGAGATTAATATTGTTTAAACAAATTTTCTGCATTCGATTAAACGGTAGGCAGCTAGTTGTTGTTGCTATATATGTTCGTTATATGACAAGTAGTATTTATATCCATACAGTGCAAGGAAAAGCCTCCAAGCCAATCATTCAGATTATTAACTGATGAGTATATTAAATACTAGTGCAGCTGCTGTTCTCCTTGGACTCTCAATCAATTTCCTAAACTTCCCTTAGGAAGTTAGTCATAGTTAAATTTACAAGGTGTATGTTTATTTCCACTAGTAGTTTACTATGCGAGGTCATTGTAAATCGGGTAGTGTAAGTGTGTTTATGTTGCACTAGAAGAGAAACTTTTCTGTTTCTAAGAAATATCTAGCTTGTCGAATCAATTGTCATGTTGTGATCAGATACTAGAGTTTTATAGCACAATGCGAAATGACATCGCGGAGTTAAAGAAACAAAATTACTACAATTACGGCCGTATCTAGAGGGGTATATGTTTGTGTGTGGGGAGGGGGGAGTGTTTCACCACCGGTTCACCCATGCAGTCGGCAAAATTCTACTCCAGTCGGCAAACTAAAGGAAAGAAGAAAGGGAAAACAAAGAGGGAAGGAGAGAGTAAAAGAAGAGAAAGAAGGAAAGTAAAAGAGGAAGAAATAATAACACGAGGAGTGAAGAGAAAGGCAGTGGCGTACTAAGCGGGGCGGGAGCGGGGCAGGGGAAGGTCTGGCCGGTTACCTGTCAGGGCATGCCATGCAACAGCCCCCCCCCAAAAAGCATTTATTATTTATGAGGATGCTAGTGGCGGCTAGCTTTAGAAGAAAGGACGAAATTCACCCTATTTTCGTAAATCACAGTAGTGGTTTATGCATATCTAAATTGTCTACTAAAATGGATATTTTGAACAAGCAATAGGAAAAAATAAAGAAAATTTTTTACTAAAAAATGAGTATTCCTAAACGTATAATGAGTTCATAGCTTAGCCAAAGATAGCATCACTTTGCATCTCAGCCACCTTGCATAACAAAGATCCTCAAAGGGGAGGGGCACATCGTAAGACCCCTCTCCCCTCACGGGGTAGCAAAGAAAAGATCCGTCCCGGGTACCAACCACTCTAGGTACGCCACTGAAGAGAAGGAGGGAGATGGAGAATGACGAAAGAGGGGGTGGGGTGCAGTCAGGAGAGGAGATAAGAATGTACACTGTAGACAACACTCTATTTCCTTAATCTCACATGCTATATTACAGGTCAAAGTATAGGGCCATTTTAACGCAAAAATACAGTGAACCTCAGTATTTTCTGTGGGTGTGGACAATAACTAGAGGACCTTCATGGTTTAGCTTACCCCTGTCCACTGGATCCCCTTCCCCGTCGCAGTCGTCTATCAACACTTCCAGGCGATACTTTTTCTTTCAGTCGGCAAAACATGGCACAAGCCCCCCCCCCCCACCCATGTAGAATGATCTGGTCACGCCCTTGACTATAATAGCGTCCTTCAAAGATGCATCATTTCGATCGTGTTTGTAGGTACCACTGTAAGGTCTTTCACAAGCGAAATATATAAGTTTTGAGAAATGACTCATAAAAAACCTGACTTTCTTCTAAGTTTTTAACATATTTAAATGTTTGAAAGACAATATCTCAAAAACCAGGATAGACTAACATGTTGGCTAAAGACATTAAATGAGAGCGAAACAGGCGTTCAATCAACACGCCAACCCAAACAAAGTGCATTGACCACTATAGAGATAAAACGAGATAAAGATACTGTGATATACTTCCCTTGCTGATATAGAAATAGCACATCCATGATATACAACACGACGTAGACCTCTAATTCCTGGGATATGTATTTGCTGATGCACTTTGCTGTAAATACAAGTGTGTTGACCCATATACTTACACCACGTTCCGTTTCTGGCTACTCATTTGATAATACGAATTAAAATAACTCATACAAAGTGATATAGTAAGCGGTCTGCTCTCGGTCTGCCTTCAATACATATATATGTAGACAAAAACATGAACCACATAGTTATTTTGACTTTATGCAATGTACTTTTAACAATATTTTTAGTTGTCTCCTACTTGTCGAAGTATTCAGCGACTCTCGCTTCTTATTCTTGCATTTAAAGTACCGTTATAACTTATAAATTCTTACCTCTTCTGGCACATAGTATTGTTATTCCAAGTATCCAAAGCATGGCGTCAAAATTTTGTTTATACTACCCTGAATGATTACAGTAGTCTGTTAGGAGAAGCAATTATTCAACTCCATTCTAAGCTAATTAAGAACTTCCTTTGTCTGTATCAGACGACCCTGTGCTGTCGCTTCTCGCAGACATTTCCCAGGGCTTTTTAATGTGTCGTAGGAAATGGTAATTCAAAGAGGTAATGGTTTATAATATATCAGTAGCAAGACCTCAAAACTCCTTTTCCTTCATCACTTCACGTCACTGCGTACATTAATACGCTGCATATTTTTCTCCAGATGATGAATTTAACATTGGTTAAAATTAAAAGTGAATAAGGAACAAAATCCAAGCATTGGGTGAAAATCGCGTTCATTATCTGCCCATCTGTTTGAGATATATTGTTGCACCCGATACACACAGAGAACACAGTTACTACTGTAAGTCTTAAAGTTTTGTACCGCAGTAAGAACTGGATCGTGCTATAAATCGGTAGCATGTTCTATTAGGATTACAGTAAGAACTGAGGATACGTGTAATTCCAACAAATCCAGTTGTTGGGATTTATTGGGATTACACATATCCTCAGTGCTTACTGTAAACCTAATAGCACATTGGCCCGATTTATCAGATTTGTCAGCACGATCCAGTATTTACTGTGGTACAAAACTTTAAGATTGAATAACTTATTTCTTTTTCTTTAACATAGGATATAGAAGAAGCTGATCTGACAAGCAAATCATCACATGGAAGCGTAGGAGAAGATGGATACACACCAATGGAAGGAAATACAGTAATTGAAAAGGATTAGAACATCCAAAAAAACACATTACTCAAAACAAAATGTAAATTTCATAAACTGGAAAACATGTGACGTTGACTTGACTATATTAGCAAGATCATGATGATTATGATGATGATGAAGATATGATGATGATGAATATTTTTATTATATACTTCATGCGTCAATTATAATAGGATAGTGTGTATTACTTTCAAATCTCAATTTATCAGACTGAGTCAGTTTAAGGTAAGTTCTTTATGCTTATTTGTGATACGGGATAATCGAATATCATGAGTTCCACACCTTCTGCTGTGTCCATAAATTCTGCATTACAAAGACGTTGGAAACGTGTTGTGTACAATTGTACAGTTTTTAATATAGATTTAACTTTTAAGTGTCCTAAAACATCACAGTAATGATGATTTCATTGCGTCAAGTATATGTGCGTAAGTGGCATCGACCGACAACATTTACACTAGCTGTACATATCAGAAGTCAATATATTATAGTTGTAGTTTGTTTGCCAGTGTATCAGTCTCTAGGCAATGAGATATGAGTAGTCTCATATATCATTGTCTAGCAAGTGATACACTGGCAAACAACACAAACAACTGTAATATACTGGCAATAGATCTTGCTTAACTTCCTGGAATTCCTCAACTCGTTTTACTTTCGTAGTCATTCTTAAACTGATAGTTAATAACAATTTCATAACTTAAACGCTTTCATATTATTCATTCATTATACAATAAATCTATTTTAGTTCAAATAACCAGTCGACTATAGTTCACTAACACCCAATGTTAAACTCAGCCTTTATTAAGTTTACTCGTATTTTACTTTCTTTTGTAAGTTTGAGTTTGTAATATTTTCTCAGATAATGCTTTCTTTCATATTTCTAAAATGCTCATAGGTGAATGTCTCAGTTGACAATGGTTGACCATGGTTTACCATGGTTGACCAGCAATAACATACCTAGCCCATTAGACTGTAGTTTCAAAACCGTCTCGGTGACTACTATAGTGATACAACGATAAAATCTTAGTCATACCAGGAATATTGGTCTGATTCTGATTCATGGTCTATTGCAAATAATATAGAACTGAACGATGATAAACTGAAATTATTCACCTATCATCTCGCTTCAGATGGGTACCACATGTTTCTTATGTCAACATCGGTAACGTTCCTATTGAACCTGTGTGTAAAGTTTGGAGTTTACGGGTCATATTTGACAACAACCTAACGATGGATTCGCATGTAAATACCTTTTGCCGTGCAGCATTTGATGCTCTTCATAAACTTGGTAAAATTCGTAGTTTCCTCGACTGACGAACAACTGAGCGTCTGGTTCATGCATCCATCTCCTCTCGATTAGATAACTGTAATAGTTTGCTGTTCGGTCTACCAGATCATCAATTGAACAACTCGGCTGCCAGATTGGTCTCACGGTTTAGTCATGTCTCTCACATCACACCTATTCTTAATGACCATCACTGGCTCCCTGTTAATTTGCGCATGCATTGACTTCAAAGTCATCTTGTTAACTTTTAAGTGTATTGATGGCATCGCTCCTGGTTATTTGAGTTGTCTTGTGCACAACTACACTCCAGCACGTCGTCTGAGGTTTAGTACAAAGTCATTACTGGTATCGTACCCGGTATCCACAAAATCACACAGCCAACGTTCCTTTCAATATGCTTCGGCTTTTCTCATATGTTTTCACGGTTGTATTGTATTATATTTTGTGTACATGTTTGTTTTGTGTACAGCGCATCGAGACTTTGTTGTGTGTTGCGCTTTATAAGAACTGTATTATTATTGTTATTATTATTAAGTGTTAGTCAACACAATTAAGATATTTTGGATTGTTTGGATTGTTCCATGCTCAACTGTGTAACTGGTGTGCGCAACAAGTCGATAATTACAAATTCAATAATCAAACTTTGTAACAAGTTCTTGATACGTATATGAATAAAACAGGTGAAGAGAGTGTATATGAATTACAAATGTGTTCAGGGTTCATGGTAGGCGTCTTTTACAGAGGACTTGACCAATACAAGTGGTTCTTCTTAGCACCGTCTTAATCACATGGTTAACTGCATTCTCGATGTGAGGGGAACAGGGTTGAGAGTGGATCAAGTTAATCTGGTTAATACTTTAGTACGTATTTTCATTTCGAAAAACTAACAAAAAACATTGCAGTTTTCCTTGTTTAATAAAACCAAAAAATACTGTTATTTCAATCGTAAAAAACGATTGAAAGACAATGCAATTTTCCGTTTTTTCTTGTTCTTTTTTGACAGCGTACAAGAAAATTTCTGGTTTTGACACCCCCCAGATCACCGGAAATGGCACATATCGGGCTTGAAAATGACCAACTAGATGTTCACTTTTGCCTGAGTAAACCAAGTTTTTCCCAATATTATTTTTTCCATCCATAACCTTTTTGAAGATTGTCACCAGTCACACATCATGTTCGACCTCATCGCATCTCCTGTGGATCATTGCCTTTGTAGGTGATTCTACGTCGCGGCCCACAATACCCGTCAGCCCTACTTTTCAAGGTTTTAAGCCCATTATTCGTTCAGAAATTGACAATTCACACTTCTCGTAAAATAAATTCACTTCAAAACATACCAATAATGTTGCACAAAATTTCATCTTTGGACAGCCAATACAGAAAAAAACCTCCTTCAACCCGTAACAGACCGATCAAAATTGCACGAGAAGAGGGAAGAATGTTTAGGAATGTTGGTCAGGGAAATTTCGAAAAATCAGACACAGTTAATTTATTGGTGCATGCGCGCAGATCAGTCTTGGATTATGGTGGGGACGCGTGTCTGTTCTCTGATACTATCTAGGCGGAGCGCGACCATGGGTTCGCGCGTAGTGTACAAGAAATTTTGGCAAATATACCTCCAGATCACCGGAACAGGGGCGTCGTGCGAAAATAAATTTTTTTGGGGGGGGGGGGGGGGGGTCCGTGAGCAGGTGATGACTATCTAAGCGGAGCGCCACCACGGGTTGGCGCGCAGCGTACAAGAAAATTTTTCGTCTGGCAGACCCCTCAGATTGCAGGAAACGGCACTTCCCGTGCCTTATGGCAGTAAGCAACACCCCTAAAATTGATAAAAATTTCCGGCAATTTTTTATTTTGTGAAATATTCTCGAAGGAAGTGATCGCCATTTATTCCTTAGTTTACCACTTCCTCGTCTCCCTGAAGCGCCCAAAATTTAAGAAATCGAAACATTTTTGTGCTGGCTGATCCATGATTGCCGCCCATGCCCGTGAGAAGTGGTGACTGGGTGAAGAAAGAGCTATGCCGTTTGAAAACATGGGCAGAAAAAGCGAAAGTAGCGAAACCTAAGGTAAAACGTGCGATAATGAAGTGATTATTTTCCAGGTTAATTGTGACTGTATTTGAAATGATTATTATTATTCATTTTTTCGAAACTACCTATCAGATCATGAGGAAAATTTATCCTGGTGGACCTTTTAGCGAACTGATTGCAAGAAGTTCACTTGGAGTCCCATAATCTCTGTTCACTACATTTATCTTAACTTTCCGAACTTTGTTACAGGCTTAGAAAAATTTGCCATTTTTCATGGAAAATTAGTTATCAACCAGTAATTATTTAACTCTTTCGTTTGACTGAATATCAACAACCATTGACCAAGCAGTCAACAGAAGCCCGATTTCTCGTAGGCCCTACAAGAAATTCAGTCGTGACACTGTTCGAAAACACTTTTTTTTAAAAATTTTGACAAAATTTTATGACACCTTTGACAAAATTTGGGGGGCCCGTGCCCCCCGGGCCCCAATGGGCACGACGCCACTGCACCGGAAATAACACTTCCCATACCCAATGATCGATGCTCCCAAACCTCCTTAAGTTTTAGATCTCATGGCTTAGAAAATTAGTTTGGGGAAATGCATGGGCATCTGCAGAAAAAAATCAGGGGACAAATATTCCAAGTAGACTTTTGTATACGATGGGTCTGGTTTCGTAACTCATCGGGAAGCGATTAGAGGGGTGGGCGTAGGGTTGTGGGTCGCGCGTTTTCATGCAGGTGGGAACAATCTGAAGAAGTGATGTGTGCGTCCGCCCCCCCCCCCCCCCAGGCAATGATACACCTTTGGATCCACTACACGATATTCACAGGAAATGTGCTCAAATCGCATGCGGAATTTTTTTAAAAATTTTTTAGATTCATTGTATGAGTTACGTTTCTAGGGGTGGGGTAACAATTAGCATTCAGTTCGCGTTGTATAAAATTTTATCTCTGGATGACAGTGTTGCATCGAAGGACATATGTCTAGTGCAGTTCGCATATAGATCCTGGGCTAATACCGAAATGCGTCATGTTTCCCGACGACTCGGTCGAGTTCAAGACCAGCCACAGTTGGTTTCATAGCACAATTTTATAAGTTCTCTTCTGTTCCCTCATTTTTCTCCTTTTTTTCTCTTTCTTCTTTTTCTTTTCCCCCCTCTTTTTCCCTTTTTTCTTCTCTCTTTTTTCTCTTCTCTTTTCCTTACCCGGGGGGCGCGCGCCCCCAACGCCCCCCTGGATACGCGCCTGTTAACTTACATGCATTTATACTGTCACGAAAAAAGTTATTTGTTATTGCAGTTATTTCTTTCATTTCTCTGTTGTTTCCGGAATCAACGGGTGAATGGCTTAAGCAAAGTCTCTTGGCCTCTAAATTTGATCTTGTCCCTTGCTTTACTCGCCTAGCTCGTAGTTTTGGGTTTTTCCATGTTCTCAAATAAGCCAAAACAAAACTCCGTAATTGGCATGTACCCGTGGCTATTCAGCCAATCATTGGACATCTGATTTCATCACCCGATATTTCCGGTGTATTCTTTTAGCGTTGGAAAATTCCATGTGATAGTAGCATACATTCCCTTAATGTTTTCACTCGAGTTCGAGCAGAGAGGAAGGCAGTCATCGCATGGCTATGATTTCAGAGGTCAGCGTTACAATACATTTATACTATTGTTTTCAGCCGACCGTGCATTAACTACTCATACTGCTAGGTAACGCATATCGTTACATCAACGTCATCCACAATGATCGTGATAGACTGGACAAAAGAGGTGATACAGATCAGGAGATGCACGGGTTACGGGGATAAAATGTGCAGAATGGTGTTGTAATGTATTTAACAGTAAGTGTTCCAATGTTCGATTTTTTAGTTTTCCATTTACCGCATTCCTTCGAGTTAACCTCCTTATATACTTTGTATTTAATATTTATTATGTAATTCTTATTGCATTTGCATTTGCTCTAATTTTGCATTTGTTTTGTTTGTCCACAGTCCCGACTTCTCACGTACCAGCCCTTAATAATCTCCCACCATCGTTACATAAGGGGTGGAACAAGTCTTTAAACGACACATCCATCCGCCTCATCAAAATATGTGTTGAACATTATAAATCATCGATCGGTAGTCTCCATTAGAAAGTCATGATTTATTTAGGACAATGGTAAAATAAGCATACATTAGGCAGATAGTATGCTTTTTAGACGTGTTCCCTCAAATATTGCCTTACATCATGAGAAGCAATAACGTCTAACGTCACCCGAAACTATTGCATAAAATGCAATAAGTTCGGCTATCTCTTTGAACAGGACATACAACATGCAACATCATAGAGAAGTATTAAGCGACATTTTGTATAACAGATTCCATGGGAATTAAAGTTTATAATGTTTTGAATGATATAGTGATCATTTTCATGATATATTAACACGTGAAACAAGATCGGTTATCCTTTCCAAACAACGTATCACTTGCCAGTAAATTGTATACTATTACGGTTTTATACCTTATTGTTTGCTTCGGAGATTTGACACGAGCTGAACTATTTACTATTCGTTTCACAGAAGATCGTGTGTATAGTACTCCTACGACTAATATAAGTTTAAATGTCCAAATCAGGATAAAAAGCATATTGTTTCAATACGTAAGAAGAAACCATTGCCGATACTTCCTCATACGATGCACTGCATCAATATGTTTCATCGGTAAAAGTGGAAAAGAAAGAAACTGTGACGTGTAAACACAGAACAAAACACAGCTAACTTGCTATTGTTAGCAACCAGGAAAGATGTTAACACTTGTACTTCTAAATACTTCAATCTCGTGGGAAAACTATATCCCTCTCAAACTGCAACAAAAGTCACGAAACCGCAAGCTATTGTCAATGATCATAATACATCCATAAAGAAGTTTCTTAGAAATGAATGAAATAATTCTTATTTATACTGTAGCTAAGGTAGTTAGATTAAATAAGTAACATCAAGGGAGGATATAATGGGGTGTTGCGGATGGTGGACATGGGAGGGGATTTGAAGGGGATGTTGGAGGCTACACCGAATTCCCTTACCTTTTCCATCTGCTTCAGTTGCTTGGTACATTCTAAAGCATCTGTCTACGTATATATATATATATATATATATATATATTTATATCAGTATATCAGTATTTATATTATATCAGTACGTCAGCCAACGTGTATATCTACTTTGCATAAGCAGGCGGAATCATTGAAATGGTTAGACTAGTTACAGCATGACTGCAGTTTTTGGACCTACGTAACTACACCGTTGTATTCGATTATGAATCCATAGCTGGGTTAATCTGGAAGAGAGTTAATGTTCTTAATAAGATGTGTTAAGTGAATAGTCTTAGCTTTGAAGATTAACCGAGGATTAAGAAAATGTGACCTATGTGAAACCGACAGCATGAACGATACTTGCTATGTTTACAACGGTGCTTAATGCACTGCTGTTCTATCAACAACACAAATACTCTATGAATGTTGGGAATGGCATTTCTATTCCTTCGTTTATTGCAATCAACATATACATCCAAAACATGTGGCGTATGAAACAGGGATCCAATTCATAATCTTCCATCAGATATTTGTACTAAGCTTCGCAGGAGTGTATTCAGCAAATCGCAATAACTATCTTTCGGTAGCAAACAGCTCAAAGGGTAATAACTTGGCCTAATTGAACCGCTATATGCCATTGCTGAACTGATCGATAACAATCATAGGAACATACTATAGTAACTCTTTGTTCTGATTCAGTCAACTTACAAAAAACACATTTGAATGACATGTTGACAGTATTCAGTTAAAATTCATGACATTTTGCTTACATACTGAACGCTCAAGAAAAAGTCAGGTAAGTAACAATATTATATACGGTACAAATCCATCATTCATGTACAGAAATCACAAAATTCCATTGGACTGACTGAACTCGCGATTATACAAATTGTTTACATAGGTAGGATATAAGAGTTGTAACAAATTATAACCAAGTATAGGTAAGTGGTTTAAAAAAGTGCACAAGTAGGGAGGACATTTGATATTGTGTCCCCCCTATCTCAAAAAGAAGGGGGATATGTCCCCCTGTCCCCGCCCCAAGGATTGACGCCCATGATTGGAAGGGTTAGACTAGGTACAAAATGACTGCAGTTTTGGGACCAAAGTATAACTGCCACGTTCTATTCACGTATGAATGAATAATACTTGCTATATTTTCACCAGTGCTTAATGCAATGCTGTTGTATCAACAACACAAATACTCTATGAATGTTGGGAATGGCATTTCTCTTCCTTCGTTTATTACGATCAACATGCACATCCAAAACTTGTGGCGTATGAAACAGGGATAACATCATAATCTTTCATCAGATACCTGTACTTTAATAGGGAGTGCGTGCTACTGCAAATAGAGTCATACACACTATTTAAAGTTAAAGGTCGACGATTTAATTCAAAGATTTGTTATTGTAAACAACAAATATCATGAAAACTGTTTGGTCTGTTTGACACTATTGTAGTACATATATATTTAGACTATCGGGTTTACTGTATAAGATGAGTTGTGTCACACTGAGCTGTTAACAAACACACACAATGCATGAAAAAAATTTTTACTCTTTGACTGATACTACGCACGAGAGTCTATGGTACACTCGTTCCTGTAATGGTTGACATGGCGATAGCACAGTCACAACTGTAGCTGCATGTAACAAAAGCATCTTGTAATTTCTATGTACAGATCTGAGAGCACCTTTATGCCTTTGACATACATTAGCATTCATACATCTCAGCAGTACTTTCACAACAGCCAGTAGAAGAGAATAATAACTTAAGCTTTGGAAAGTTGTACTCAATGAAGGGTAGTTATTTAAGTGAAAACCGTGTTCTGTCCAATTTGAGTAAATCGTAGATTAGTATGTGAAGGATCTTTTATATGTGAGCGTAAGGTATTGGTCAAGATGGATGTTTCTGCTACACAGAGTAATGTTATTGTGCATCTCAATATCTTTGTATAAAACAATAACGATATTCAGACCTCCGAGACTATGGAGTGATTTGAATGTCAACGAAGGAAGAACTTTTACAATATTAAGGATAAGTTAATACCATAAGTTACAGCACCGATCGTGGCAAGATGTACAATTGTGAATAAAATATACTGTAATACTGAAAGAAATCCAGTATAAAGATGCCTTGGAATTAGTCTCTTAGAGAGGAGGAGGGGAACGGAACGAGTGACCCCAGTCCCCCTCCACTGACTTAGCAGTCAGCTGCAATGACACCATACAGCCCCTCCTTTATAATTCCCATAATCATATCCATCTCGCCGCACCTTTCAAATATTGTGCACGCCCTGACGTGGAACCAACTTGTGGACCCCTCTGATCGTAAACATGATAGTTTAACCATTGTGCAAGCATTATCTCAGAAAATTGTTAATGTATTGTTGACTAGAATTAAGCTTTGCATGAGTGTACTTATCAAATCTCAATATTTATCTTTCGGTAGTATGTATAGCAGCTCAAAGGTTAACAAGTTTGCCTTATTCAACCGTTATATGCCATTGCTGAACTGATCGATCACAATCATAAGAATATTCTATAGTAACTTCGTAGTAAGTAACACTTTGTCCTGAGTCAGACAACTTACAAATAGCAATATTGAATGACTTTTTTGACAGTATTCAGGTAAAATTCACGAAATTTTGTTTACATACTGATCACTTAGGACAAAGTCAGGTAAGTAACAATATTTTGGTGAACAGGGAATGAGGTTTGTCAGCAATATACCTCTGACTCTTTCCATGTATACACCGTCTTCAACTATTTTGTATACCTATATCCTGGATGGATATGAATGCATAGTAGAAAACTTTATCGAAGAAAGTAGTGAATTTACATGTTTGTAGACTAAGTGTTCAACTTAATTTTCAACAAGGTACTCATTTTAAGCGATTGTATAGCAATATGATGACTACCAGTACTACACGACTACTTAGCCTAATGTTAGGTCTACAGCTACGTTTTGTAATAAAATGCTAGGCTGCGTAAGCACCGCCTAAGATATATGCATCGTATGATGCGGAATTCATTCACTTCTTTCTTTCTAAACCAAATCAGTAGGTCACCTACCATGTCTTACAGTGACATTCTTTATATTTTCAGTGATTTTAAATACTGCCTAACCGAACTCACATTCGGCAAACTCGCCGTACGGTCGTACATTAGAATGCTAGCATATGTGCGATTAAATGTACACTACATGTTCGTACGTGTACAATTTTCCTAATTTTTTTTGCAGTATATTGATTTCTAGTTTGATATTGATTTAAATGCATGTAATTAAGCAAACACGATACCGAAAGCTGAGACCTTGTTCTTGATCTTTTTCTACCACTGTTGCGTGGCGATTTGTCACTTAATTTTCGTAACCAAAAAAATCCGATAAAACTACTGAACCAATGGGCACAGTTTGTACATGGTTGTAAAGCTTACACATTATCTTATGTAAAACCGTTGCCCAAAGCTATCGCATTCGTTTTGTCCAATGAGAGCGTTATGAGTGAGAGAACAACATGCTATTTTGCGCGTTTGAGGATAACCGTCATTGACAAACGATGTTTATTTTTATTTTTAACAATCAGTCCAACAAGAAAACTTAAAGAAAGTTTTTATTTTTGGCGTTTCTAGATATTAGATCTAGGTGCCCCAAAGTAAAACAGTATAATTGCAGGAGAGAGGAGGATAACCACATAAATCACATATTGAACTAAGAACGGAATAGCACAACGTTTCCAAGTATTATTCACCCACCAATATAATATTAAAAGAATAAGAACGAATGGAAATGGATTCTTCAACCGCGTTTTTTCTCGGTACCTATTAGTTTTTGCAGATTAAGGAACCTTTATTGAATAGAAAACACGTTGAAAGCGAACTACTAACTTCACACTCGTTTGATTAAGGATATAGCGTAAAAATGTTTTTTTTTCTGTTCGACCAAACGATCACAGTAAACAAATAGAAGAGAATGAAGGAAAGAGGATACATTCCACGTTTGTTAACTTCAGAGAACGTTTACTTTGCATGATTGTGTTACTGTGCTTGTGAACTGTAACATACATTTCAAAGTAATGCCGAGTAAATGTTCTTGCAAATGAAGATGTGTTCTTGACAATCTATATTAGAGAACAAGAAATATATGGAAATATTACACCTTTTGGGGATTTATTATTCAGTCTGGACTCGTGCCTGACCTCGGGCGATCCCGTGCTCCAAGTCAACATATTGGACCCTTTCCTCGTTAGAAATAGCCCCTCATTTATGTCATTGTATATGTGTAATTATAATTTCAAACTTTCTCGTGGGCGGTTTATTCCTCCTCTCACATTTATTGTCCCATGCTTAAGGATCTCTTGCTTTGTGAGTCTATGTTGTCGATCTCAACAAAGCTATTGTCTGTCTCAACGACCATGTTTACACAATATAAGTGGTATCCTATATATTTTAAATCTAGAATGTAATATGGTTTGCGAACCAATTCACAATAACGCTATGCTATAATAAACTAAATCAGATAAGTCAGAAAATTGAGAGTAAATATTGATCAAGTGTTAACGTTATATCGTTGTAAAGGAGATAACGTTGACATTGATTGGTAGTTTTGTGTACATTGACGATAACAGTACAAATACAGTAATATAATAACAGATCGGATGATTTCGTAGTCGTGCGATATGCCTATGTTCAAGTGATATATTTAAAGGTACCAGTTAACGCTTTGAAAAGTTGTATCTCAAACGAACGGGTAAATAAATAAAGTATTATGTATTATATGTGTTATATATTCTATTATATTGCCAGTGTATTTTTTGCCTAAGTCATTTCAACGCAAGTGCTGTTCATATCATGAAGTTTTCAGTCAAAAGTGATGACCGGAACCTCACTGTTTTATTTCATAGACAAATGAGCTGTCCTCCTTTTTTGCATGAGACATACTCTCAGGTTTTCTTTGGAGATAAACTACATATTGAAGACGCATATGAATTTAAAGAATAGAAGCATATCAGTGGTGAAGTTATTCAATAAATATCCCCATTTGTATGGAGAGAATGTTAGTCGACGCAAGTTACATTTTATTTATAAAAACTATTAAAGTCAGATAAAACTTAGTCACGGCCAAATAGGTCCATGCAGTGTTCGTTGTATGTTCGTGTACAACATCACGCTGCAATAATAAAAGTCCGCGGAAAGTCATAATGACACATGGATTATTTTGTTGTTACACGTTACCATACATCAGAACAATGAAGTATCTTCACATTTTCCATTGAGTAAAAAGTCATGTTTTTATCGTGAAAGTATGCTTGTACTCCCTGAATTGCCATGACAAGTATCTTTGGGTGTAAATGATATATATATTTTCTGAAGAAGATATGTAGCCATCTAACACGGTTCATATGATAACATTACTGCACACGCAGAATCATTTAACAGACAAGCATAACATTGTCTCCAATTAGAACAGTCAACTGTATAACTAGGTTTCCTTAAAGGCAATTTATGTTTGCGAAATTAACATGTCATACAGTTCTTGCTTTTTTTAATTTAGATGAAATGATTCTTCTAGTAGTATTGTACGCTCTGCTGATCTTCGTATCCAGTGGACAAGACATTACTAACGTTTACGAGGAACCGTTTGCAGCAGGTAAATCGTTTTCATTGTACACTTGATAAAAACGGCTAGTTTGATTGGAGATATTTGGCTATACAGTGATATATATGATAAGTTCTTCTAACTGCTGATATTGAGAATGTTAACGTATGTTGTACACTAGTTTTCTGCTAGTTCTAGTTAACGATGTCCGATGCTTTTGCGTATGTGTTTATCTTGTATGTAAGGAAAACATTTTTCGTATCAACAATGTTGGAATATTAAATTTGATACATACAACTTAGGGATCTCTTTGCTAAATACAAAGTGTTAGAGATCACATACGTCACAGACAAGAGAAATACTTTAAACGATACACCTGGACAGACAGCTAACAATAAAACCAAAATAAATGACGTCAGAACCATGATTGATTATATTTATCATTCTTTGCAATAGATGTACGTGTATTCGGCTGTAAATCGCCTGAATATGTGACGATTAATTCCGGGCAAGGCATCATTCATTGCACGTTTCCACCGTCCTTCAAAGCAGTATTCTGGTATAATGATGTGTTTAAAAACAACACTGACCTACCCGTTTTACGATATGATTCTATGAGCGGAAGAAAATCAGGTGAAGGTTACATCAAAGGAGAGTATGACGTAACGACAAACGGCTCACTTGTTATAAAGAAGGTCACCCTTGAACATGAAAAGTCATTCAAAGTTATATGTATTGAAGAAAATTACGACGTTAAGGTTTATACGTCATCAGTCGTTGTTTTAAGTGAGTATGAATAGTATGTTTTAATAATTTAAAATATTTAATCTAATCACAGTAAATAAATATCTCAATGGCAGTACTCAAAGGCATGAACAATCAGGGTAATTGTGTGAGTTGCGGTGTACAGTTTATCTGTTTGTACATTTCAATGGATTTACTTCATTTCCGTGTAAACAGAACTTAAGGAGAATGAAGAGTACATGGGTAATAAGAAATCTGAACACACAAGGTATTCAAAAGTAAAACACCAACCGTTGCGTTGTTATTGAAGTATCAGTATCAGTTTGTAAGATGCCTCATTTTGAGGTAACAGATATTACAGTGAATCAGCCAAGTTTGAAACCTTTTTTTTATATTATATATTTTTTAAAGATGTATATGAGAATGGATTTTGATACCTCCACATATCGCTTATAAGCCGTTCAATCATTTGCAATCCAAACAGATTCTAAGACATGTTGACAAGTTCACCACTTGCAAATCGGACGGACTGAACTCAGGTGCGGTGGTCACATATAGGCTTAGATCATTCCACGTGTCCGCTCCCTCTTCTAATTAAAACATTCTGTAATGATTCTAACAATCATCTAATCATCATTAATGATGCATAGCAGCGATACTCAACGTTTCTTACTTATAACCCTCGTTTTTTTTTACAGTTGAATCCCCTACGAGCCAGCTATTCATTGGAACATGCAGTGGTCCAATCTGTTATCAACATTTAACAGAAACAACAAGCTTAAGCTGCTTCTTTAATGGAACAAAACCTGCCAGAAATGTTTTTTGGCAGCCGAAGTTATCATATAGCCACAATCCAAGCTCTGTTCAATCAAAAATAGTGGAAAACGCAAATGGTACATTTAACTCTATAGCAACATTGGAGTTAACCCACTCGAAAAACTTGCTTTCCTTTTGGGTGTGTAAGAGTTACTGGTTCCATCCGGATGATTATAGAAAGATCGGAATTCTTGTTGATTTTTCCGATTATAACTCCATTAAATCGCGTTATATTGCGCAAAACACAACAGCAGAAATTGACAAACCTCATAAAATGCGATGCAGCTATAGCTATCAACTAAATGTTTGGAAAAAAATAAAGGATGGGACAGCTGTATTTCTCGGACTACATGCCTTTGGAAGTGTAATAAAGAACGAAGTTTACAATGATATCTCGTTCACAAATACTGGTGATATTGAATTTTCGTCAGTTAAAGTGACCCACGAAGGCTTATACATCTGTCTGCACCCGGAAATAACAACTATCAAGATAAAAGGCGTTTATCTGGAAGTTCTCGGTAATTAAAGCGTTGAGATAAGACAAACGTTAAATATAACATACCATTACATACTGAGTCGATTCAATGATGAGTTTTCCGTATAGCCCGCTATTTATTGTCTCAAAGTCTATTCAGGGAGTTGTCATGGAAACATCTCCCTGGTCCATTCATGCCTGTTAAATGGGATAATATATCCTGATGCTGGTATGCTTGTATTATTATTTTTTTAAATTCAACATTAATGTCTGATTGTGTTCTGAAAAGAAGGAGATTGGGAAGGGAGAAAAGCAAAGGTGGAGGCAGAGTATAGAAAGGCTAGAAGCTAGAAATAAAGAACATGCATACCGAGAGAGAAGGTTTATGACGAGTGAAAAGTAATAGAAGCCGTGACTAGTAGATTGAAATGTAAATCAAATTGTTTTCAGACTGGCTAATGACTTGACCAACTTCAAATACTGCTTCTTGTACCGCTAGCGAATGCTATACTTTATATATGGGTTGCTTATTTAGTTTTACCGAGGAGTGATTTGTAAATGGTGTTGATAGGATTATGTTATAACAGGCCTGACGTAATAAACATTTCGTTAGTTATAGTATATCAATTTGGATTATGTAATTTGTTCTTCCTCAGTTCCACCAACTCCTCCTCATGTGGTCATTAAAGGATGCGAAAGGAATGCTGAGTGTACTGTTACAAGAACTGCGGCTTCCCTGGAATGTTCCGTCTTTGGAGTTAGGCCTTTAATGAATATTACGTGGTATTTCAATGAAGACCTTCATATAAAGCTAGAAAACTACCAGGAAACTGTCTCCAGTCGTGGCGACATATTTGACATTACATCAAAAGTTGATTATTTGATTACAGAAACAATATTTTGCGACGAAGAAGTTGTCTTAACATGTGAAGCACGTGGGCCTACCTCGAAGAAAGAAGTAAAAATTAATTTAGGTATTATATCTGTTTTTCATAAACTCGGGTGAACACGAAATGATGTTCTGTGCGTATTTCGTCTCCTAAGTAGAGATAGATCATTCCAATCACAAAACCATTGATAAAAATACAACAACATCAATGTCAATATGTCTGCTGAAGTAGAATGCAGGAGTCAATATTGGAGAGATCAATAGAATTGTTGAATATCAGCCAAACAACGTAATTTTTATAATTTTAAAAACGCTCCAAAATATTATTATAACGAAAGAGAACAAATTAAATTCTGAATTCACATCGTACTAATCGCCAACGGATTTTTAGAGTAACTGTTTAAACAACTATTTCAAGGATTATAAAGAAATTGAGATATTTTATAAAGATTGTGGTATACTTTTGGCTTCGCTTGAAATAGTCAGACAGACAGATTAAATAAGACATGTCGTTCGAATCGAGTGTTATGCGATTCTTTCCAGACGACATCCAAATCATTGGTTGCGACAAAAGTTTTAAGTATACATTTAATACTTGACTTCACAAACAGTATTTACAACACTTGTGATCATTTTGAGCTAAAAGTGTTAAACAGCAGGTTTTCATGCATCTCTCAACATAGAAACTGAATGCGTGGATCGCACACAGGACGGAGGAGGAACGTTTTTAGTCACAGCAGTAATTATTGCACTCTGTGCAATTGTTGTAATTGAGACGTCATTGCTAGTTACCATAGGTAAGTCACTTATATCATTAAACTTTATTTACTCGGATTTCTTCCTGTGATTTTTTCATTGATTTGTTAAACAGTCGTGTTAACTATGTTCAATAATTATTCTTTTCAAACAGGTTTTTGGAAATTATACAAAGGAAATAAAAGTAAGTTCTTTCACTCTTCTAAGACGGTGTTTAATTAGAAATGAAACCTGAAAGTATTACAACCTAACCTGAACATGTCATTCTTTCCTAGAGAGATCATTCCAAATAGCGGTGAATTGCAAGGTAAACCAAAATCAATGATGAAAGACAGACTTTTCCATTAAGAGTGGCGTCTAATTCAATCACCGAGGTGTCATTTACACTAATCTCAACTGTCTAGTTTAAGGTCTAACGACGTAACCATACTTCTTTAGTAAAGTAGCATAACTTCGTTAAGACATGATAAGCTGTTTGCCAAAACTTCCAAAAATAAAGACGATAAAAAGAACCCGTATGTATGCTTGCAGTGAGATCTTCTTTAAACGAATCCAGTTTCCGTATGAATATTTACACAACATCGGAAGCAAGCTAAAAAATAAACGTTTTTCTGAATTATTTCTATGTGTCATATATTTTTATGTCTCACATATATTTATATCTCATATATTGAGATTTCTTTTAACAACGCTTACCTCTTTCTTACTAATAGATTGAACAAAAAAGCAACTGAGGAATCCAACTACTTACATATATACGAAACTGTAAGACAAAGTAAGATAACGGATGTGGTACTCCTTTTAACTGTTTGCCTTCCTTTGTATTTCACCTGTCGTTTGATTTGCTTCGTTAAAGCCATGTTATCTCTAAAACGTGATATGTTCAAGTAATCTCTTTCAGGTATTATTTAGATCATACTTTAATCTCAAGATAACCTGATTGACGTTTTCAAGATAAAATGTCGTTAGAATTAGATGCTGTCAAAAGGTATCGTTTAAAGGAAAAAAGTATAGGAACTAAACAAAAATAAGAAAATGATGGAAGCGTAAACAGGGTGAAGATTAATATTTAGCATGTACTTCCATTTAAATATGCGTTGTATTGTCGGGTGGTCATGGTATGGTCGATTTGAAATTTAGTACTATTGATGTACTAAATCACTACATTAAGTTATTCGCCTATGGTGGTATCTGTTACTCATTTTCAAATATCAATGTATCTACTGCTTTAATTTCTTATGAGTTTGTTCCATCGAAGCATTACAACGCAGTTATCTAAAACAAAACAACAATGATCATAAATATTTGCAATATTTAAGACAAACACTAGCTCCATGATTCACATAAGAATGAACAGACATTTAGTCAGTTCATAATAAATGATTTTTTAAGATGAATTGAAATACGTACCCTTGCTGCAGTACTTATCATGAAATATTATTGCATGAATTATTGAAAGGAAGATAGAGGCGGCCGGATTAAATATTATATTTTCTCACATTTCAAATTTGGAGTGGAGTATTAAGCTCGTACATAATAAATGGTGAAACGTTTCAATGTATATTTCTTGCAACTTCTTAGAGCAATGTTACAAAAATGTTTTTTTCTAAACGGCTTCCCAAATGAACATTATTTGGCGTAAAAAGCTCTTAATTAAGAAACGGAAGAAAAGCTTATAAGATGGTAAGGTTATCCCCAGAATAATTTCTCTGTTTAAATGCTGCAATTGCCAAGACGAAACATTTGATGTGTGTACTTTGGTTACCCAAAACTTAACGATAATGAGAAAGTATGTATATGGTCAAGGACAAGAGTGACTTAATAAAGTTATGTGATCAAGAAATTCCAATTATTAATATAGTTTACATGTAAATAACACTCAAACCAAAAACCATACTTTATTAATTATTTTATTGCTGGTGTATTATGTTTAATTTGTTTTTAGAAAGTTTATGTTATGCTTAAGTTGCATACGTGTATTTATGGAGTGACCATATCACTTATATATATACAACGCTAGACTCCATCAATGTCTTTCAAATCCTTTTGTTGTTGCTTCTTTGATCAATAAAATAAGTAAGTACAGAATGTGAAACTTGTTAGTTTATTTTCTCCAGTCTTTGTCTTAAATTTCCCCATTTTGTTATTTATGAACACATCGATTAGCATCCACGTTGCGTCGATACAACTAACGCCTGTATATATTCCGGAATGTATAAACTCACCATTGGTATTATAAGGTATACAATCCAAGCAAAGCGGTCGTTTGAGATCAAGCAATGTAACTTTACAGATTAACGCGTGCCCCTGCTATCTTTCGACATTTTACTTTTTACTTCGACCAATCCTATTTCTGCTTGAAGCTTTGCTGGAAGATCACGAGAATGTTATTATTATTTGCCTGAAATAAAGCTTTTACACGTTGCTTACAATTCCTGGTTTAAAGTACCGCATAGAAGATGGAAGATGAAAACTAAAAATCTCATTCACGAGTAAATCTTTGAGGTTTATTTTAAATGGAATATCCTAAACTGATCTCGACTCCAGACCACAGACCTCCGCATTCAACGTTCCCATAGCCACACACATAATTTCTGATTAACTTACAGGTCTTTCTTGCCCCTACTTAAATGAACAGGGTGTAAATCGGAATTTCTACTCTCCCTCACCCAGGCTACCTTTAAATTCATGTACATGTGACTGATCTTTACATTGTCCATATGGGAGTTTATACATAGTTGTCACTCGTGGCAAAATATTGGAACCTCAACTTACCCGAACCAATGCCTTAACATCTCTGGGTTAGAGTCAGACCGCGTCTCGTGAGTTCCCCTTTTATTTTTCTCCATTTTAATTGTAAACATGAAACCAAAAATTAAATTAAGCATGTCCATTGTGTTTCAAGAACTACGTAAATCATGCCAAGCGAACGTTGAAACAAATGCATAATTTGTATTACTTGTGCAAATCTAAAATTGAACTAATATTTCAATGCAAATGAAAGCAAAAGTAAAGTCCAGTGAACAATCGACCTACTAGTTGTTGAACTGCATACTTTTTTCTCACCTTTATGCATGCAAAGGATGGTTTCATACAATTATTGCCAAACAATGTTCAGTTTAACATCGTATTAGATACGATAGTTATAGATACAAATACAGCTACTCCATTCATCATCAAGGCAATGAAAGACGAGCACAAATAAATTACTATAAGAAATATGAAGTGCAAGATGTCTCACGTATCGTTCGTAATCACCTTGTTGCAGACAGGTAACGTTTGTCATACCTTTATTAGAGGTAAACGAATTATACAGAGAACAAGAGTTTCCCAGTGTCACATACTTACTATATATTTAACCCTTTTAACTTTCGGCTTTGCAGTTTTCCTAGAAATTGAAGGAGATCCTTGTTACGGACAATCGGTAACGAGTTTTCGAATGGATTATTTGCAACTACCATGTAACACATCATTTACCCAAAGTTCTATGTGGATAAAAAATGAAGAAATGTACTTGTTCGCTGCGGGTGATCCTGTCGCAAAGCTGGACGACAAAGTGCGTCTAAATTCTTCTAATTACGCACTTATATTTGATGGAGTAGGATTAAAGGATGAAGGTAATTATACTTGCAAAGTCGGTGGATCCGTTGTTAGCACCTATTTCCTCAAAGTTCACGGTAAGTGTTTCATATGTCATGATAAATGTATATACATACTTCATTTCGCTTTACTGTTACCCCTTTAATGATATTTTTTGCATAATTTTAGTTAAGTAGTATATTGTAGGAATTAATCTTTATATTATGACAAAGTTAGTCCTGCTTGAAAATTGAAGAGGTCCTCCCTACTATCATGCATATTACGTCGTTCTCGAACGTTCTAACGATACAATACGAATAAATCCAACTTTTGAAACAACCTTTTGCAACATTAAGCAAGGCTAGCGCCTGTTTATACATATAGGATATGTGGAAAACAACAAGTATATGTGCTTCAACTTGTGTTGGTCAGATTCATATTCAATAAAATATCGTCATATGAACTGATAAAAAGATTTATTGTAATTATTAAGTGTAAAGTAGTCATACTATTTGACGCTAAACTGGAAAACAATATTTAAGATTTTCAACTTACCGGAAAAACGGAATACGGGCTTTTGTATTGTGTGTCTGTTTGTTTGTGTTGGATTTCGATTCACATTACTGAAAACATGTACTTGTTTCCGCAAAGTTGTACTACAATACTTATTATAATATTATAAGATATACACAAGTTTGAAGTTTGATTAATATGATGCTTACGCTGTGAATAATCGTGAAGAAGATTCAAACAGTGTGGATGATGATGATTGTCTTGGGTAGTTCACTTTTATACGTTTTGATATATTGTTTTCACCTGAAGTTACTCCAACTTTGGAAATACGCATCGATGGAACCTTCGCAAATGACGTTATGGTCGTTGAATTTGGACATGTGTACATGTTGGCCTGTTCTGCGAAAGGATCAAAACCAATGAGTAATCTTGTCTGGAGTATCAACGGCGTGCAGTCTGTAACAAACACTAATAATTTTAGCTACCTAAGAGAAAATGGTACTTTCAACTCTGAAAGCAATCTTCTTCTTACGGTAAAAAATCAGTCTACGTTCGTCGAGTGTATGACAAAAGAGATTTTCAAAAATGGGCAGTTTGTAAGTCTATCAATTGAACTGAAGAGTAATGGTAAGTATAAAATGATATTATTATCGGATTAGTAATGCCTTATTCATGACTGGCCATATTGAAATTAAACCTTACTTGTACATTAATATATCAGAATCATTATTTGTTTTGTAGATGATGGTAATTATGTTGTTATTTAGCTTGTTTGCAGAACTATTTCCTGTGATAACTCATATATCTTATTAGGGTAACTTTTAGCTACTCTTAAAACAAGTTCCATGAACATTTGGCAACTTTGGTAGGACTCTTAAAGCAAAATATCAGCCTAGACTATTATTCAAAATTAACGGTGCTATGATGTTCCATTTCTGAAATGTAACATTTTAACATGTTTTCAGCTTACTTAAGTTGTAGACGCATTTATTCAAGACATGACTTGTTGAAGTTACCTCCGCCATGTGTAACAAGTAGAAATATGTTCGTGAGATATTTGATGTAATGTAACTTTTGAACATGTTTTAGCGTACACAATATTTGGGGAAGTACCGGTAGTTTGATAGGACCTGATTTAAATTGTGTGCATGTCCATGGTGAAGAAATTAGCATCGTTATGTGTTACCAGTAGACAAGATTTGTGAGACAGATTCAATGTATCATATGTAAAAAAAAGTCTCGGACCGTGTTAGTTTCAACCATTTAGCTTAATCGATATTTTACGTATTTTCTCTTTTTCTACTTTTCTCACTAACTGCGTAGGACATCCAAATGTTAGTCTCACTTTCCAAAATGGTAACATTATAGAAGGCTCAGTCTACGTTTTACACGAATCTCATCACGTCATCATGTGTACCGCTGTAGGACTTGGAATTACAAAGACATCACTTGGAACTAGATCAATGTTTACTTTGTTGGAGAAGAGTCGTGATGACACGAATATAGTAAGCAATGAAGTGACATCCAATGGTTCTCAGGTCATAATCAACTTGCAAGCGACCGCCGTGCTTACACTTATAGAATGCAATGTGTTCGGAGACTTCAGTGTCCTAACAGTATCTCATGCAGAAATACTGACGGTAGGTAAGTTATCTACGTGTATGTTGCATGTGTTTTGTTTAGTTTGCAAGACAACAGCGTATCATATATAACTTTTACTGTATTTTGGATATGATGAAGTATGAAACATTTCACATCCCCGTTTGCCATTTTTATTTTAATTGACCAGTGGTACCTAACGTTACAATGACTATTAAGAGCAGACCGATTTGGACGGTTATCAAGATGCAGAGAAGTCGAACATACACATTATCATGCCATGCAATCGGTGCGAGGCCTGCTGTCAAGTTATATTGGCTGATGGATGGCTCAATTACATTTATAGCGGAGAACCACTTCAAAACAAAGTCCAATGAACGTAGCACTGGTCTATTGGACAAAAGAAGTGATATACAAATTAGCCTTGATGGTCCTAAAGGCCGAATTTCCTGCGTCTGTGAAGGAAACACAAGCTTACAAAGTAAAGTTGTCACAGCTGATATCTTACCGGATGGTAAGCTTTTCCTGAAATCATTGTTCTGTCAGAAGTAAACACTAAATTAAGAGTAATACTTACCTCTAAATTAACATATTTATAGATGTATAAACATATATTGTTGCAAAAGGTAGTGTTTTAAAGGTACCATTAAAATGACGAGCATGTCCACTCGAACAGCTAGGAGTAAATATAATAAATAAATAACCCATTTTATTACTTAGAACCACTCTGCAGCTTCTGCAACCAATATTAACTTTTTATGAATTACTTTAGTTCACGTTGAATCATGCCTATTTTTCAACAATAGACACTGTTTCTTGCACGACGCTGTTACTATTTTACTCTATTGAATATGAGAGTTAGCAGTAAATAATTAAAAATATTGCCAACAAGAAGGCATAACATATATGAGAAACTTTCTTTCTTCTTTTTCCAGAAAATGAGAGTGCCTCAACTGCAGTGAACGCATTGCCCTTTCTGTTTACTATCATTACAATCGCATGCATTGTAATCGTTGCTGTCGTCATCTACACATTAAGGAACCACGGTAAAGAACGTATCTTTTACCAACATTGTTGCCACTTGTCAGACAAACTGAGATGTTTTCTTCTCAAAATTTAGCCTAATTGCCAGCCCATATCCCAATAATGTGCGTTATATACTTACAAATGGCGGGCTTAAATGAATTAACAACGAACATTTATTAAAGCTAAAAAAATACCGAATGATTTTACATGTTCGTCAAAGCATTTAAACATGCACCTGCCTCATAAATCTCATACAGATCATACACATACTAAAAAGCTCTAATTTTAGTCAACTTGTAATCTCTTTCTAATACTGACATTAATGCGTAATAAGTATTTATGCTAATGAGTTAAAGAAGAAAATTGGATCTGGGGCTCAGAAACGAGAATGAAGTTTCGCCAGATTTAACATTGTTTATATATTTTTTTCTCGCAGCGACACCGTTAAATTTGAGATCACGGTATGTTGAATGTTACAGTAAACGGATAAAACTATATCAAGTTACTCATTGTCACAATTTCACTCTTCACATGATAATGTGTAACTTTCAATACGTATTACTGTGACAAGAGCAGTGACATATAACCGTATTTACAGATACTTAAACAAAAACCGTTATATTAGCAACCTCCCGCCAATTCAATGTTTAGCCTAGTTGGTTACGATTTTGCCGTTTCGTCCCCTGTCGTGAAAGTGTTATGCTCGAATGTTACAATAAGATTCGGAATGCCAAAATGTTTAAAAATCAACTTCAAATCTTGCCTACAATTCTGCAATATTTTCATACCAGATATATATGTATTTCTATATTCATAATATTGACCGA
>KN884430.1:108437-118859 GCA_000934455.1 Apostichopus parvimensis
CACACACTTGCAGATCGCCACGTTTGGTGAGTCACTAAAATACATATTCATAAAATACTTGATAAATAGTTTTACATGGTTACGAAATGTTCGACAGCAGTTTGTTAGGGAAAGTCGTTTTTCATAATTACAACCATTTAACATTTAGTCCATCAAACTACTCTTGATATTTAAAGAGTATGAATCACCATACACTGTAAGCGAAGCATTGGATAACTTTCAAACATAATTTATTTACTTTTTCAACAGTACCTCCTGAAATCATCATAGTTTTCCAAGAGGAAATAATTAAAACAAATATCAGTATTGCTCCTGATATGACCCATAAGCTAACATGTTTTGCTATGGGAGGGAACCCAAATGTTACCTTGGTTTGGCTAACCAAGTCAAGTGAAGTTTTTGAGGTAAATAGCACAACATACGCGCAAAGGAATGACCAAGACCAATATTTCGACATAGTCAATGACTTGTACTTTCGTCTTGAGACGGAAATCGCTCAAGTAACTTGTACCGCTGATTCAGAGTTGGAGGAACAGAGGTGTAACTCGACAGTTACCCTTCTGAAGAAGCCTCAAGCTGGTAAGTGAAATTGATCCGGAAAGCACGAAAACATATTTAATTGCGGCATACATGCCTATATGACTTATTCTAACCTAGTTGATTAAGTCAATAATGATATCGTCATTACATAACAACCACCCCTCCCCCCTTAAATTGGTTCACAATTATATCAGCTTTAACCGAAGACATTTCCCTTTATTCTAACCCTTTGTCTGGACAACCTATCACTATTGTTCTATTGTTCTCTATTGTTCGACAACTTGTGACAGGAATTCTTTTGTTCCATGTAGCCAGTTGTAAGGCCTAAACATGTTCACATATATACCCCCCCCCCCCCCCCCCCCCCAAAAACCCTTACACACGCACACACACCCCAACTATAATTTTCCTTGTATGGTTTACCATTTCCTTCATCTGTTATAAAATGTGCTTAAAATTATCAGTTATGATTCCTTTTGTATCTTAGAAAGCACAGACCTTCATTCATGGGACCTTAGAAAGATCATCATTACCCCTGCATTGATTTTGGCTGCAGTCCTCGTTGGTACATTTATAATTTACAGAAACGTGCGTAGATGTAAGTAAGATTACATATCTATTTTTTTCCCCTGTTCTATGTACAATGTCCTACGTGATTTGCTTCAGATCATACCTATATGCCAGACGCTCAGTGGCTACTAACGGTTATAAATAACCACACTACAGTTCAGGAATTAAACCAATTAATAAAATGAATATGAATTATAATTATGTCTTCTTCGGTTCAGTTTTCGGTAAAAGGTGCACACATTTATGATTTTCCTTCCTACTTTGAAATGTCAGCTTTTGTAAACCTATGGCTATCGGAAAGTGGATATATTTTACGTTGTGCTTATACTATTAAACTGTTTAAAGTGTTGAAAGCTGGTTATTTCGATTAGATACTTAAGTATTCTAATTTCTACAAGTTCAATATCTCTTTTCATCTTCTTCGATAGTCCGCTCATTTTCTATTCTTGACACAAGGAGTGCAGCAATTACCCGGTAAGTGATTTCAAGTATGCAAGTAATTCATTTTCTGCAATATGCTGCTTAATGTGTTAAGAGAATTATTGTTCTCACTGAAAACAGTTTATGGATCAATCGATTAGAGATATGCCTAATTGCAATTTTCTTAATAATTGCTCAACTACCATAATTTAATTGTAGTATTAAAACTCAAGAAAAAACAAAACATTTATGAGTGATACTCAGTGATACAAGGAGATCATGCCTTCAGTTTTAACACATTGATTTTTACCAGTCAAAATGCATTTCAAATTTGTCGTAGGGAAACAAATTATGCTGAAGGTCATACAAGGAAACCCTGAAGATTATATAAAGATAAAAGATTATATAGTGTGGTTGAGTTATCATAGAAATACCCCTCCCCCCCTCCCCACAAAAATTGCCCAAGAATAACGTAAATATTTGGCCCTCAACTGAGATGCAAGTTTATAGTACATTAATATCGTTTAAAAGGGCGCTCGATGGTTTCATTGCCCCTGTTTATGTCATTTGAAGATTACAATATTCCCTAAAGCTACCCTGTGAGTTCATAAAACTTTATAACTGTTGTCATTTTCCATCTCTTGATTCTTTATGAGTAATCCAACATTTTGATCGTTCTAGTGTTCGAAACTAGAAGTTAAATATCAGCAAAAATATTTATTAACTTCTGTGTATTTATAAACAGAACAACATAGTTTTCACACAACAGGAAATACATGTCTGCTTAAACATGAAGTGCAGCAGAATGAATAAAAGCGCAACTTAGCACTTGTTATAAAAAAAAATCATCTCAAATGCACAGTAATGTGTTTGTTTAATTTAATGATTCATAACGAATAGTAAATCATCCATCGATTGATATTAGTTTTGCTTTTCAACACTAGACATTAGATAACATAATACACATCCATCCACTCGTGCATGTTTGTCAAGAACCTACTCGTTTATCATTAATAACAGGATTTCATTTCTTTAATCGTTGCTTTGTAGACCAGATACGGAAACCATATGTACTTCATTAGATGACACGACAGCAGGTGGTGAACATATGGCTGTATGTTCTGCACAGATAGGTATTTACACCAATGTTGAGGACTACTACACATCGCAATTACTTTCTAGTTATGATTTTATGATTGTCCCAGGCAATGTGACCAACACATATATGTTAGGAATGTCTCCCGAGACTTTGAGAGCCTTACAAGTATCTTCTTTGAGATGAGCTTTAATTCACTAACTTAATTTCAATTTTTTATATGTTGCACTTAATAACGTTTTGAGTTTGACTTTTGCATTGTATGACTGTCACGTGATATTCCGACTATGAATAACATAACTCAATACAGCAGCGTTACACTTGAGGTGCAAAACATTAAAAATGATAGTCTGATCAACAGTAATATAGTTCATGTCATGGAACAAATCTTTCCAATTTCTAACAAATTAAATTAAAAACAAATTTACGTCATATCCTAACAGATCAAACTGGAACCACATCAGCTAACAGAAAGCAGAGGTATGTTATAGACTCACGATTTAATACACCGTAAGAAGCTAGTCTTACAAAAATTGCGATGTTTGAAACGAACATGCAACATATTAATTTCATAATAAGCTGCCATTTACCACAACTACTGACTGGCATCCGTCATAAAGGGAATAATAATATGGCGATCGTTACAAAGCTCTCTAGATCATATTGAGGGGGCACAGTACTTCTAAGCATTACGATAGTGGTTCGAGTCACATTTTTTTGAAGGCATTCTGCATTCTATACAAATTTGCAATATAGCATACATTTATTTTAATCAATATGATGACAGAGAACACGCCCATCTTGCAATAAAAAAAGAGCGTTTGCGCAACGTTTGCACTACTTTTTGCTATCAAAATAGATGTATTTCTTTGGTTGCAGCATGGCGCTGCCAAAGGTACCGAGAGAGAACAGGCGTTCTTATAGAGGTATGTATGATATCGATGCTGTTTATGCACAAAAAGTTGTGACTTCAACTTGCTACTTATAAATTATATTGGTAAATAAATGTGCCATTTGGTAGTGATTCCTTCATGAAAAACTCATTACAGACCATACGAATGCTTTGTACGGTGATTACGTGTACTAATGCTTCTGTCGTAATACGCTAAGTAGTCGCCTTTCATCTTATGCTTTTAATACTAAAAGTGAAGACTTTCACATTTTCTTATTACACCACTTTGTGATGCAGATTCACCTTCGATGTTGACCGTAGTTACATATTAGTTACTACTAGTAACACAAATGTATATATTAACAATCAGTATATAAAGAACGCGATGACAACATGAGTTCATGAATAGCGCCAGCTATTTCTTTAATTTTAACTTATTCGTACAGTACGATAAGTGGATTGTAGGGACTATGAGGGTGTGAGAATGACACGCCAACTAACTGAAGTTCATGGTTACAATGTTACTCATTGTACATGGGTTGATCAGTTATGACTGTGACTAAGAGGCAGCCATTAATTAGTAATCAGACCTGTCAGCAGATGCTACTGTGGAACAATTACTAACAGACGAATTCATTACTCAAAGGCTGTTGCACTCAAATGACTGATTACGACATTAAATAGCTGTCCCTATGTTTGATTTGTAAGTATGCCTTGTAAAGATGGTTCAAACTGCAGATTTGAAGCATTTTGCAGCAAAGTGTCATCCACTTTCTGTTAAAATGTGATAACTAATTGGCGAAACCCTTTAGAGTAGTCTCGTTAGTCCAGTCAACCATTTAGTATAGAATTTTGTGTTTATTATTTTCTGTTTGTAAGTCCTCAGTCGCAACTGGTCATTAATATAACACATGTTAAAAAATTATAACACACATCAGCTTCAACTGATTAACGTGTACTCACCTTTTCCAGATTTAACTGATAATGCCATGAGAATCTGCATTAACAAACAAATATATATTAACACATTGATTACTTTTGTTAAGCTTTTTTTTTAAATTTTCTTAGACTACGCTAGTCTCAGAATAAAGTCCTTGCACGCGAAAATTTACAAGAGACATGAAGTCTGTTTCGTACTTCATTTGAAGAAAGGAATGTTACTTGACAGGTGGATGGGAACTATTGTCAACAAAAATGGTAACAAGAAGTCTGTTTTCGTCACCTCTGTGAAAGGTACTATTTACATTTATATCTTAACATATACAATAATAGAGGTACCAACAATAACAACTTTCAGTTCGATATTCAAAGTGGGTTTGAATATGTGTCATTTTGTGGTGGTGTTTCATTTAAGGTGGGGCGGAGGGTTGTACACCAGTTTGCAGTAACTGGACGATCAAGGTTTCCCACAGTCAATAGGCAAGGGTAGCGTGCGTGTAAAGACATAGACCACGGAATTGTTTACAATTTGCAGATGTATACTCAGAGTTGTATGGGAGTATTGATTGGGTGCAATATGATATTGGCAGTTAGGAAGTTGAGGGGAAATATGAAAATATGTTTCGTCCCTAATTTAAAAAGCATTTCGAATTCACTGAAAATAACACAACTTTTGATTGTTTTCAATCTACAGAAGACAGACAAGTGAAGAGAGAATACCACTGGGATATGTACGTTCAGAAGGTTATGGAAATGCCTCACCATACAGCAATGATAAAAACTGTGGGGCTTTGTATCGACAGAGGTATGTGTTGATATAATTACTTGAATCCATTTCGTATAATGTTTGAGCTCCTTTTCGAATTTATAAGTGTTATATATCTACTACATATCTATTTATATATTTAATGGGATGTTTTGCTTTCTTTCTTACAGTGAATATTTTCCTTTTGCAAACCTATCAACCGGTTGGTACACTAGATGATTGGATGGTAGGAAAACAACAGACCGCCAGCTCTATTACAACCGTAGAAGTGTTGGAATATGCTAACCAAATTGTAGCTGGAATGGAAATGATCGTTACATATGGGGTAAGGAGACATCTCCGTAACTAACATAATTTGGTCACCTTGAAGTGAAGGTGAACACAAGTCCCGAACTACCCCAAAAAACAAACTTATAGTACAAGTACAGCAACATGATGAAGAATTACAACTAAAATTCCCTTTGGTACAAAGTATAAGTATGAGTACAGGGTTCGAAGCGCTATAGTGCCAGTTTTTAATCTTGTACTAGTACTATAGCCTACTATTTACAGAGTACGACTAATAGTAACGACTACTATAGTATATACCAGGAGGGTGAGCACCAGTACAGGCAACCAAAGTCTGCAAGCGACAGTGAGCGGTTACTTCAAATTACTCTCATCGTTTTACACTGATTTATGCCCTACAAACCTACGAAACAACAATAATTACGGAACAACAAAATTCTAAATTACCACATGTCATGTCGTCATGATGGAAAACCACCTAGTAAATTAATGTTACTTCCCTGAAAGACGTCAATTACCATTCACACTACACTAATCACAAGCTTTGAGCGTGCGCAGAAAATGAGGGTCCGACATTAGACTGCATATAAGGCTTAGATCACGACATTTTACTTTCATGATATACTGTTGCTAATAACATTTTCATTGCACATTTCAAAAATTTACTTTGGAAAAGGAAATGCAAATCTTAAAATTAAACTCGGCAGATTAAATTAAAAACTTGCAATGCATGTGATTGAAGCCTATGTGTGCAATATATACACAAGTACGCAGTGTGTGCTCTTCAGAACACAATCAAGAAGAGGAGAGTTTATTATTTTTGTCTCATGCAGTACGCTTTCGAAGGTTATATCCAAATATCATGGACATTAGTACACATATTAGACGTACGTTATTAAATTTCATCAAACGCAATATTCAGCGCCACGTTTCACAATGAAGTTTTGTCGTTTACTTGTTCACAGTTTTTGCACCCTGGACTTTCAATGAAAAAAATTATGTTGACAGAAAGAAAGTGCTGTAAAATCTATGACTTTTGTCTCAAAGAGGATGTCTTGAAGAAAGTCGATTTGATTAAAGGGAAGGTAAGTATATCAAATAATTTAATTGCAACACACCGTAGTGTTATCTTTACCACAGCCAATAAGTTTTTTTTTAAAAGCAAACTTATTGTGTAATGGCTTTTGTTTTGGATTTTCGTGACAATCACTAAACGAAATTAAAATTTGTATGAATGAAAGAGAGAAAAAAAGTTTCCAACAACTTAGTTATCTCTTATAAAACGATAAAGAATGTAGCTCACACGTCAGCAATGGATAATGTAGTTTAATAGTCCTCAGGTAATTTTTTTTTAGAGATGATGGCAGTACCAGTATCAGTAAGGAACTTCAGAAAAGACTATGAGACACTTTGAACACATTTTTATCATACATGAGCTCATTTGAGCCCTGGTTTCATATCGAATTGATTGGAATTCCTGTAGAACACACAGGAAATGTAGAACATGTAGAACACACCCCGCTCCAACAAAACAACAACAAACTGGTATGTCATGCGATTTGATTCGAGTGTAAACGGTCACTACTACTCTCTTCAATTTTTGTATTTACTTTTGTCAGTTGAAGTTATTGAAAAAAATATTGCAGTGAATAAATAAATATGGTTGCTAAGAACTCTGTGATAAAGACGTTATGAATATACACAAAGGGCAATTATTCATCTTTGGAAAATATCAAAGAATTATTTATAAGTTCATCGGTGAATATTGAATAAGAATAGGCTTCCTTTAAAGATATAAAGTTGCCTTTGATCCTGGAATAAGCTAAGCATAGAGTTATATGACACCTCAAGGCCAATTGAGTGTAAAAGTAATTGATTTCAAAACGAATTAATAACAGGTAAGAAGCACTTCAGTTTTAAAACAAAAATGACAGTTATACATTGGTGAGGTTAGGTGCAAGTGAGACGTCACAAATATGCAAGGGTAAACGGTTCGTGAGAACTGAAGTACTTATTATTGTAGTGCGCGTGCGCGCTACGATATTGGCATTACTGGTCAAGTAACGTAAAGTTTCATATATTCTGTGTACATTTGCCGTTTCATAGGCGGCTAGCTGCATAGCCAATTAACCTTTGTATGAGCCTGTTATGGCGCCCACAACCGCTCTCACTTTGTAGGTACCTACATGGCTATACTCCCTGTTATATTGTCCGCCCAAAAAATAACACCATGAACAAACGAAAAGTTTTTCCAAATACTGTAAGCACCCCACGCGCAGTATATACTGCGTATTTGCAGGCAAATGCAGTTCTAGTTACGTTTTGTCTTTTGTATTTTTCAATAGGAGAATAGACCGACCCTGCCACCAGAGACAGAAGAACGCAACGAATATACTTGGGCAAGTGATTCCTGGTCTGTGGCAATATGCATTTGTGACGTATTTGCATACGGTAAGAATATGATCTTTGCAAGTATTTCATTTAATGATCTGTAAACAAGACACAATTTAATAATTAATGAATTTAGAAATAATTTAATACGTAAATGGAATCACACGATGTTACTTTTCACTACACTCCGTGTAACTATACAGTCTTTTCAAGCATAATTATCAGTGTTAATGTCACTGATGTTGTGGTGTTTCCATCATCAAACAATTATATCTTTTTTGCACTAAGTGATATTTACTTTATGTGTTTCTATTTAAATTGATCAATTGTTACGTTTGTTATAATGTTGGACAATGTTCACCCTGTTTTAAGCTCATGGGATAAAGGTGGACATCGACGGTGAAACAGAAGATGGACAACGTGATTTACCAATTGATGTGTGAGTTAGTTTGCACTTCGGTCAAATCTTAAATATTAATTCTACTCAACGAATTTCAAAAATTTGTCAAGGAAAGAATCTTTTTGCAAGTCTCGTTTCCCGCAGACTGTACCAAAAATAAAAAAAAATTGTTGTACTAAAATAAATAATGTTTTATGAGGTAAAATCGGCGCCTTGTGGGTTGACAAGTTCTTGTAAACAAATAGTAGAGCCATAAAGTTATTAGCTAGGATGATCCTATCAAGATATAACATGTTGCATGTTAACTTAATTTATGCAATTCATTTTGTTTTGCTGTGTAACCTACGAACTGTGTACACGAAAAGACGTTATATTCTTCTCTCTTTTATAAAAAAAGTGTAATACTTGTTTGTGAACGTTCGGTGACATTATGTAAATAAAACAATCACAGACATGAACAATTAAAAACAGGAATGTTTGCACTGATTATTGATTTGTAGCTAAGCCTCATGGCATTTGGCATTCTAGGATTGACATGAGTTGAACTAAAATGTATTCATCTATATATGCATGGAGATAAAAAAATATGTATTCAGATTTTGAGGTATGATATTTCCTTAGAATTTACATAAATCCTAATAAAGGGTCTTAATTAACAAGGTTTTTCTGTCACAAAAAAATACAGTGTTTTCTAACAGTATAAAGACAATTTATAACTTCTGATGTGTGATAATGTAATGTCGTTGCTACTGTTTACAGTCAGAACAGATTACAAGAATGTTATTCCAAAGATCCCATGAATCGACTTCCGTTGCGAAATTTGAAAGAATCATTATCGACCTGGTTATCGGAAGAGGGCATCGTGAGTTTATTAAATGAAATATACGTACATATTATGTAATATTATCGTGATAACGTGTTACCGTTATAAAAAATGCTCTAGGAATAACATTTTTGCTTTGAAATTGACGTTTTTGTTTTGCATTTGAAACCATTACTAGTACATTTTATGACTATTAATTAATTTTATTTAAGAACGTTTTACGATAATTTTTGTCAATATATTTGTGAACTGTTGACAATAAAAATATTGGCCACAAGGAAACAGGATAAGTTACGCCAATTTCTGTGAAATTAATACTTTACATCACTTTACTCTTACTTATAAATTTCCTACATATTCCTAATGTTAGAGAAAAACACCTTGTATTGTAGTTGAACTAACTTGTCAAGTGTGTGACAAAACAGAAGTATTGGTCGTCAAACAAGAAACATCTTACAATGAATTTTGCTAGAATTTTGTTTCAGCTAGAAACTGTCCTACACCATCGTGTGAATTTAAACATACAAATAGAGTGATATAGCTCACATAAGTACAGTTACTCTCCTTCGCAAATGTTGAAGTGTAACGTGGTTAGTCACCAGAAAACATGGACATATAGGTTATACACGAGGGACGGATCAAGGATTTTATTAAAAAGGGGTGTGACCTGGAGTCGTTGAGGATCCATGCATGAATGGAGTTTTAACAGCCCTCCGTCACCCCCCCCCCCCAAGAAAAAAACCCAAAACTCCACACATGTTATACGTCAATGGTGTATTCTGATAGATTTGCATAATTAACCCTATAAATTAGGTCTATAAATACGTATAAAGTCAATATTGTGCTAGTATCTACGTTGAATTGTTTGTAGAATGTTTACAACCTTGTCGTATTAAGAAAGATATATTTCATGGAAAAAGGATTGCTGTGCTATTGTTATTTCAGAAACTGATGCCAGACGATGATAGTGAAAGCAGCAGTTGCTCTTCGCCAAGCGAAAGTGATAACGAGGAGGGATACATGTCGATGAGTGCGCACGTAACGGTAGACAGAAATTGTGATATTATAACGACTAGTCTGTAGAATATCATTTCTTCTTACAGATCTGTATTAAAACTGGACTCGATTGTTAGTTGAATCACACGAAAAGTTGGTGGACATTGGTATCTACTAAGCATCACAAGTTGTTATGAATTATTTGAACTTACGTTGGTTGAAAGGTTCCAACGTACGCATGTTTTTCCATTCAAGCATACGTTTTGCTAATTCTTTTAGGTAAATGAATATCTTAAATTGC
>KN884431.1:19260-30326 GCA_000934455.1 Apostichopus parvimensis
AGGTTAATGAACAATTCACTCAGTCCAACATGAACATAAGACATAAATAAAGATCTTGTTCTGTTGCCGCAGGTTTCATGTTTCAAATGTATCTGAACATAAACTAGACCTGAACAAGTCTGATAATAAACATACCTTTATATAGTTTGAGTTTATGGTTGTCTTTTTTGAGGTTTGGAATTTATAGAGTTGAAAATATTTATTTCATCCGGGGGTTTTTTTCCAGCAATTTAACTAAATCGTGTGTTACTGTAAATTAATGTTTTCAAACGGATTATCCAAGCCACTTAAATGAATGTTTTCTACAACTGCTTTTACTCTGAGTTTTTTTTTCTATTTTTTTTTTTAGCTCGAATCATGGTTACTGTTAGTTGAGGTTTGAAATAATAGGCTTATCCAAGTCAATTAACAGAAATTTTTGTCACAATTGGTTTTGTTCTGCACTTTCGCTAATAAAACAAAAATCAGTATTTATTGAGTTACATTATAAGCTGTTGTACGCAGAACACAATCCTGATCACATGACCACAATCTTGATTATAAGAGGACTACACGAGGTTGTTGCCGATGTCCCGGTTACAAGATATCACGATATGTTTGGTGGTTGTATTGATCAAGTGTAGTGTTTGTGTATGGGTGCGTTGTTTTTTGCTCTTTTCTTAGCAGTAACTTGTTATGACTGTTGCCGAAAATTCAACAATGTGTGATGTAAGTTGAAGTTATAGTTACTCATGCATCTGACAACTGTGTTCTTTTTGTTCAATTCTCAGTAATCTTGCTAATTAAGACAGATTGCATTTCCATCTTAAGGGTTCAGTTATTTCTGATTGAACATCCATGACATATGACATTTGTTGGAGCTAATACTAGAACTAAATCCAGGCGTTGTGGTTTTGCATAGATATGATACTTTTGAAACAGTGGCATGTCTGCATGTAAACTCAATTTGAGTATATGGCAACTTTCACCTCATACAAGATGAACACCGATAACGGCCCCAATATAATTTATAACCCCCTTGTACTTTCACACGTAAACATGCAGGAGACTCCCGCTGAGAACTTATATAAACCCTGGCACGAATTTTCTGCATTACTGGTTTATGATAAATAGTTTACGGAAAGTATCAATTTCCGGTCAAAGCTTGATAGTATGCCAAAGTTGAACACTTTGGAGGATATGCCTATTTATACTTCAATCGACACGTTGCACATATACCTGAACAGTTTGCTGGAAGAAAAATATCAAAAATAAAGTTCGTTATGGTATATATTCTCTTTCACGTTAAATAACGTACAACCAAATTCGTTGGTTACGACTTTCGTTAGCTTGTCCATTGGCTCATAGGTGTAAGAGGCGGGGAGGAGGATTGGTGCAGACCCCCACCCACCCCCCCCCCCTCCCCCCAAGCAGGGGACTCTAACTTCGGGCAAAAGTTGTTGAACAATTCCGGCAGCCTCGGGACCAAAATGAAATTCAATTTAAAATGAAAAATATATATATATATTACGAAGGTCATGTCTCTATACTGATATGATGGTATTAATGCCTTTAACTTAGAGACTTAAGTTGAAAAACGTGAACATGTTCTTGTGGTTTATATTCCTATGTTGGTTTAAAAATTTGATGTGTTCTATTATAACAATTTCAAGACAATTGATCCTCAGCCGGTGCCGTAGTTTAGTTTACTATATTACATTTATGGTGTGGGCAGCCCATCAAAAACTACCTTGTTCTCTTTAATTTGCGATACTTTCGGCAATGTTTGACGACCAGTGCTGGGTTAAAATCTTTGTCATTACCCCTTATTAAAGATTTGCAGGTACAACCCAAACCCTTGCCTGAAGTGTTCACAGAACCCGTTTATCTCGCTGGCTGTCCCTTTGATATTTGGGCCCTCCAGACACATTCTTGTGTGCAAGTGTGTTCAGTGTTGATGGACGTCATGATAATACATGAAAACGTCTCATTATCCTCTGATAGCCGGTATTGACTCGAAAGTGTTAAACGTATTGCCGATCAATACCAATCTGTGATTTTAACCCAAAGATGTATCCAATTTCAGAAATTTCGGTCTCTTTTTTTGTCTTACCAACTTTGAAGTCAGTATCCGTCGAAGAAGTTGTAGCATGCCTCGATTATTGCAATGGGCGGCGTTGGCCATCAGAGAAAATCATGTGGGGGTACGTATTTTAGATTTGCCCATAGATATAAAAAAATGGGAATTCAAGCGTGGTTTTGGCATATGAAAAATTGTAATAATTCCGAGATCACTAGTTGGGCCAGTACTGGCATTACACAATGCGATAAGTGACATTAATGTACCTTTGTCCTTGTAAGTCGTGTGACCACGTATGGTAGTCCTGTTAGACGCGTGTTACCAAGTTGTAGGGTGGACTTCGAATCACATAAATTAATTTTCACAAATTTCAAAAGAACTGTGTGCTAGCCACATTTATCTAAAAATCACTCGACCAAATCAATAAACAGAATGAATGGAAATCTGAAGAAACGTGAAATTGCCGTTATAACCGGTGGAAATTCGTAATGCAATATCTTCTAAGTTTCGCACAACTAGTGTGCTGTATAATTAATATGACAGCATTATGTTTTACACGTAGCCTAGAGCTGCATTTCGGTCTAGGCCTATAGGCTCATACAGTACCTTATCTGGGATTTAGTCTGACCCTATCCAACTCTTTGCGTTAACCAACATCCATCTAACAATGGCAGCCAGCCTAATGTAGGCCTATGTCACAGGCTCACTCAAAGTATGCAGAAGAGGCAAGAAGCTCACAGCTTCTTAATCCTAAATCCAATTTAAATAGTCAACATTAGACTAATTAATGCAAACTTCAAATGCTTTGATTTTTTTTCAATATAACTACCTCAATCTATATGGCCTAGGGTAGTAGATTACAGAATTTTTACTAGGCCTACAGGCTACAGTAATTGTTACATAAATAGCACCAGTCTATTTGTAAATATTGGACTTTTTCAATGTCAACTAACTTACTAACTTAGTCAGTCTCTTAGATTCTTATTTTAACGTCCATGATTATGAATTGTCAATTGTCAACAACTCTATAACTGGACGACATACATTAATCTTGGAGTGACTGGAACTTGGTTATCGTAACTACAGACTTTTATCACTTGTATTAGGGGAGTGATCAACTTTATATGACATAGGCTGTAATGACAACTTAGACCAAAATAGTTTGTATACCTTTTTGTTTGTTTTCACAGGGGTGTAGGACTTGCCTTAGCTCAGAGGCTCTTATCTCTAGAAATTTGTCTCACTATCTGTCTAGCTTGTCGTAATGTCTCCAAAGCAGAAGTGGCAAAAGAAAAGTTGAAGGTTGATTTCCCTGCTGCTGTAGTTGATATTGTTCAGCTAGATACTAGCAGTGTATCAAGTGTCAATCGAGCTGCAAAAGAATTGCAAACGAGGTTTGTATTTATATCGTTTTGTTGATCTCTTTGAGGGAGTTCAGAGCCTCTTGTGAAGTCAACTTTTTTAACAGAAATTTTCCAGAGTTCATCTCAAGTTTTTCTAGTACTGTAAAGATTTTAAGGTGAATTAGGAACGAGTAAGAAGTTTAATTGGTGAAGTTTAACAGATACTGAGCCCTGTGTAAATGTGTACAGATCTTTGTGTACATGTATAGGGATCTTTCAGTCTCAATTTAGGATAAGATGACCGATAAGTTGGGCTTTGACCTTCTTTTTCGATTTTAAAGAGGATTGCAGCAACCCAACTGTATTAAAGAAGACAACCTATTATTTGTATCATATGTTTTCAATTTTCTGATTTTGCTGTAGGGCTATATACACCCATATACAGTACTGTATGTATATTCTGAAATGAAAGATATCAATAAATGCTTTTACATCTACTGTACATTAGGTACTTTGTTTATGCTGTTTTTGAGATGGAAACAGATAACAAAATCTAGATATTAAAGTCAATGGAAATTTTACTACTTTAAATATTGTGATGACTATTTACCAATGGTTGATAAAGATTCTCATTTATATTTATGATGTAGAAACTAACAGCTTCAATTTATGTTGAAATTTAACTTTGTCAATATTCTAGATATACCCCTCAGTCTAACTAGCAGATCTACTCGATATAATGTAACAAACCATTTAGTTGTTCTTAATAAAGTGAGTTTTAACAGGCTTACACTTAGCTTGATCCAGCCCAAGTTGTTTGTGTAGGACAAATTGAATGTAACTATTGATTATTATTATTATTATTATTACAGTAGCTTAACTGTAACCAGTTACCAGTGACTTCAAATTTCTCACACTGGCAGAAAATGAAATGCCTGTGTACTATACTTTGTAACCACTACAGTATTTACTTGCATAACTGTACTGTACTTTGTAATCACAACAGCATTTACTTGAAGTACAGTACATCTGGAAGCAAAGGTATATTTCTGTTTCAGTTTCATCATTAAGTGCAAAAGGAATGTGAAGTTCTCCCTGTTGTGGTTTGGTTCAACAATGCAGTTATAACACAGAATATATGACATTGGCTCGTTTGGGTTTTTTCCAGGTACAGCAGTATAGATTACCTGTATCTTAATGCTGGAACTATGCCCTCCACATCCATAGATTGGAGTCACCTGCCTTGGCTTCTCTTCCACCCGTAAGTAATTCTAATTTTTCGAGTTTTATAAAACCAACAACCATAGAGTTATGTTTTTCCGGCCTTGAGCCACGTTGTCACTGCAAAAGTATTCTGCACAGATGGTTTTAAATAACTATACAGCTGAAACTAGTATCTGTTGTTATGTTGAAAGTTATAGTATCTCCCTGAACACAAACTGATGCCCAGACAAAAATTTGCCCGAATATGTTGGCAAATGTTGTTATACTGATTGAGCAGGAAACCTTAATATAAATCTTACCTGCCATGATCATGAATATGATGTACAAATATCCCATCCATTCAGAGGCAGAAACTGTTAATGTTTATGATTTTTTGCCGATCATGTATCACTTTAATGTCCTTTGTCTAGTCTAGAGGAATAGTTTCCAAATTTGTATGGATCGTTTCAGTCGTAAAGAAACGTCCCAAAAATATTCCACACTGCGTACTGTAGGTGAAAATACCATTTCAAGATCGTTTTCATTACCCTTCACATGGTTTCTTGAAGGTGAATTGTTTATTTTTACCAAGAAGCCCAGCTTTGTTACTCCATGAATACAATCAAATTGTGTTGTCTGATGTACACTGAGCTCTCATCAGAGCAAATGTTCCTAAGTTGATGATAACACCTATTGGAATGTGATCAACCTGTGGTCTTTGTTTAAAACACAAATATTTTTCAAGTTCAAAGCTAATTAGTATAAATGCAAAGTTTTGGTAATGAGCTTATAGTAGATGTGAATGAATGATATGTAGATTTTACAGGGAAAATAAAAAGCAGATATTCTCAGTTTTAATTGCCATGACGATGTCATTTTTTCTATCATCAACAGGTACAGTCATATTAAAAAAATTCCAACCTCGGAACTAAAAATTTAGTTTCCCATAATGGTAAAAGTACCATCAGTATAAAGTTTTTAACCCACTGCATAATACATCACTTCTTCTAATTTCGTGTAAACAAGCAATTTGGGGGATTTCTTTCATTAATGGTGAATCGAATGCTTTTACCAAATTTAATCCACTTCTTCTGTTTTGTTTTATAGCTCATATATAAGAGATGCAGTTAGCACAGGGGAGGGTCTGATTCAAATGGTCGACGGTGATACTGAGGACGGACTAAAGTTAATATTTGCCACCAACCTGTACGGCCATTTTCACCTGGTGAGTTTTGATTAATTGACACACCGTATGTCACAGTTTTTCAATTAACCAATCATATCAGCCACAGCTATTGGTTGATTTATTGATGGCTTGGATGATTCAATTGACTAATTGGAGAGAATGCGGAGCATGTAGATAGCTGTAGTTAGTATATCCTGATATATATATATATTTATATATAAATATATATTTATAAATATATATCTAGTCAACTCACTACGATTTCTACTGTACTGTACTGTATCAGAATGTCAAAGGTTATCAATCAACAATTTCTAATGGTTTTACCCTTCCTGTGGATATCTTGACTTGCAGCCATAATTTTTTTTTTCTTCTTAATTTTCATCCATGATACATAGACTAAGTATAAATATAATAAAATTTAACAGTTTCTTACTGGCAGTGTGACAGTTAAGTGGAAGAATTACAAAATTTATTCCACTCTGAAACTGGAGAATTGCTTCTATATTTCTTGCCCTTTTCTAAAACATTTGTTTAAACTGAAAACACAATACTTCTAGTTACTATATATTAAAAGTTTAGTGGTAGGGGCCTGGGCAGGTAGGGGGCATGTAAAACCATTGAGTAGCCCTTAAGTTAGAAGGACAAAGATAAGTTTTGTGTTTCACTGATTTCCATTTGATACATCCGTGCAATTTGGTGTCAAACCCAAATAGTGAAAATATATTGTTATTGTTGAGTCTTGACACCAGAGACTGGTATGAAACAATGAGCAAAGTTTAATACCATATTTCAGTTTTCTGCCTTTGGGGAAGGGATGGGGGATTCATAGGGTTTACAGAGAGGCTATGGGAATGAGGATTTAATGAAGAGAAGAATATTACACTATATATAATGTTCTCATAAGTTTTTCTCGTAGCTTCAGTCTTCGAGTCAGATAAAATCTTCCATACCTGGATGCATTTATTTTTAAAGTTTTAAATTAATGAACATATCATCATGACAGTGTAAATGTATGTATGGTATCCATTTCCTTTATTTTTTGTTTCAAACCAATGACCCACATATTTCTAATTAATCCTCAGGTTAAAAAGCTTGAAGATATTCTTTGTTCGAGCGGCAGCCAGATAGTCTGGACGTCATCAAGTAACGCAAGAAAGATGCATTTCAACTTAAATGATCTACAGCACAAAAATGGGTTCGTCTAAAAATCTTAGTCTGCCAGGTCGTAATCATGATGTTTGCAATATTGCATTAATTTTGAAGTTAGCTGGTTGTATTTTATAACTAAATCTTCAAAACCACATCTTGCTACAGACTCGGAACCCCATTGATATTTGCGAGCTCTAACAAGGTATAACCCCACCACAGTTGTTGGATTGGAAGGCAAGTATACTCTGTAAAATTATAATAAACTAGTGTTAGCAATGTTTCCGATCATCTCAGCATCATCTCGCCTACCGAGGAGAATAGGTTTGGGGAGGGGGCTGTCATTGAGCTACCATAGTCCCATCTCCTGGTGTCAAGGACATTCAAATTGTTCCCATCATTAATTGTTGCATCCTACATCTAAAGCTTTACAGTATATCAGCTATTTGTGTTTCGGTTGAAAAATTGCGAGACCTAAATTGTAGTATCCTTCTAAAAAATAGCACAATTGATCAAACTAAGACACCTTTTGCAGATTTGTTTACCAAAATGAGGACTCATCATATTACACTCCAGCCAACTTGTCTGATTCCCATGGACACTACACAGGACTAACGCACTTTGCTGTCGTTGAAATACGTTGTGCAAAATTTCTCCTTTCTCCGACAGTGATTCCTGGCTAATGGGATATTTTGTCGATAGATTGATAGATTTGTTGACAGTACTGTATATGGAAATGGAGGGCACGATTTCATATTTTTTTTGTACAAGCTGTTGCCTATTTTTAATCCAGCCTTTATTTGCACTGACCTAAAAGTTCTGTTTTACATCAGTACACTCAAGATCTGGTCAACAAATCTCGAAAGATAATTAATTAATTTGGAGATTAATCATTTACAAAAGGTCTGTGATTGATGAGTTATTGAGCTAAGTTTTGGATAAATGCTCATCTGTGATGTATATTGGTCAGCAGTTGACAAATAGCATTAAAGCTGTATAAATTAATAAGGATCAACACACCAGAAAAATTCCACTTCACAACAAGTTTCATCTTTTTGGGACTAATCAGGCTAAAGTATTAATTGAACCCTGAACCTTTGTGTCACAGACCGAAGTCAGTACCACTCGACCACAGTGATTCTACTGGTGTGTGAATGCATATAAACTGGCTTTGTATAACTGTCAATGAGGGCATATTACCCAAGTGTTATGATTGTAGTGCACCCCTGGTGCTTTGACTCTGACAATGTTACAAAGAATAACCACTCTTTATAGGCAAGCCAAGCTGTAAATAAGAAATGAATGTGCAGATCGATATTGTGTTTATTCTATTCTGGGTTAGTTTTTAGCTCCAAAAGGCTGCTTTAAGCCTAATGGCATGTATGATTAATACACCTGAAGGTATTAAACCAATACGATAGAGATGATTATTCTGTTTGAACAATGGACAAACAACATATAAATTGTGTATTTAATACTCAAAAGCAAGCTAGTTACATGATGGAGAAAATTATTTGTGTTCAGTACAAATAGTATATATCAAATTCATCAATCAAAATTGTATTTTGTTTACCAGATAGATTCAATTTTTGTCCATTAAAGGCAAACTTAGTTGATTTTATATCCATAATGGTGTCTGTAAGGGGTGTACAAATACCCAATACAGGAGTGTGCGTGCATTGTGTATGCATATGACCCATTTGGGTTTGTCACCACAGTAACTTTAAACATGTACAGTTTGAGTTTAATTTAATACTTAGTAAATGAACATTGTTTAGTGAACGGTCCCTAGTAATTGACCACTATTTAAGGATTGCTCAGTGGACCTATGCATACTTGGTGTGTTGATCCAAAATGGTGAATTCAACAGTTCGAATGTTTCTGGAGGTCAAATTTAAGCCAGAACCCAGTCTTCAATTGAGATAAGTAGTTATATATCAGTTAAACTTAACATCCCGCTTTAACAGTCATCAGTTTAAGCCCCCAAGCAACAAACCTTGTCATGAAAGTTAAAATATCTGTGATTTTGTTGCTGCCATCTTCAGATCATTTTCTTTAATTAAAGGAATGTTCATATTTGTGAATGACTTCAAGACTGATTTGATTCTCGAATGACTTGATTTTGAAGTCAATGATTTGAAACATTTGGCTTCTTTTTCTTCTTCTTCTCCTCCTCTTCCCTTCCAGGGTGTTCTACCTGCAAAGCCCATATGGGTCTTTAGATCACATATGTTATTATTATTTATTTGACTTTATCCATTGTCCCGGGTTATGAAAAAAGAAATAAATGAAATTTAATTTATATTTATATTTGAAGCATTTGACTATAACATATTGTATTGTTAAAGTTTTAGAAGTAAAAATGAGCCAAAAGTCCATTTTTATACTTCAAATATTTACAGAAACAACAATATCTTGTTAATTTCAGAGCCCAACCATATAGCTCTTCAAAGTATGCCATCAATCTACTTAGCATCGCTGTCAACGAAAAACTGAGAGACCAAGGCGTTTGTAGTCATGTGATCTCACCTGGATTCTCTGTGACAGCAATGACCACCCCTCTGCTGAGTGACTTACTCTGGACATTGCTGTATCCAATCTTTATTTTAGTAAGTATGTGGCAGTATGATCTGAATCTCTTAAGTACACTAGTAGTGTTAGATTGTCCCTGTGTCCTCTTCTGAATGAATTACTTATTTGACTTAACATTGCTGTATCCACTCTTTATTATAGTATGTAAGTGGAAGTACTTTTGGTTTCGATATAAAACATTTGATAACATCTTAGTATAAAATCTTACCAAATTGTTTCTTTTCACATTCGCTTCATCAATGTTTGAGAGTAAATCTATGTTAAATTCTTTCTGTTTCTTCACAGCTCCGACTAATAGCACCGACTATGTGTGTAACACCGTGGAACTCAGCAGAGGCTTTGGTAAGAATTAATTCATTAATTTCATATCAAAGACAGAGTATCCCTATGTTTATTGTATTTTTCTTTTATTCTAAGTATGAAAGGGGGAGGGATTCCTCGCCTACAGTACCATATTCCTCCTTCAGCAGTGTAGTTAATATACTGTGGATTCACAGTAATGTAAATTGATATAAATCAGGTTGGCTCGTTGAGCAAGTGATTTATATACATCAGCAGTAGCACTGTGTCTGATTATTAGTTGATATATTATTAATTGCAACGTTGATTTAAATAAATACAATTTTATAGGTAGTTTTTTCTGGATTTGACCGTTGACTCCAATTTTACGATTCTTGCACGTTTCTTGTTCTTTGTGACAGCAATCAGGTTTCCATAAATATTTCTCTTCATTTCTCTCTCTTTCTCTTTTGTTTTAAGGTCTGGTTTTATTTATCAGATGGTAAATACATCAACCCTGAACAACTGCACACCAGCTGTACATCTGTCTTCGGGCAAAATTTTATCAAGCCAGAAAAGGTACGAAGTTTGTAAATGAGCCACAAGTTTCAACAAATCTTTTAAGATCCAAATTCCAGGAATTCAATATCAGCGTTGCCATGCCGGCAAATTCTGTTTATCTCTGTAATGTCAGCTTTGACTATTGATAGGTAATCATTTGTTGATGGCTAGAATGTTGATTTCAATATCAGTGTTGCCATGCCGGCAAATTCTGTTTATCTCTGTAATGTCAGCTATGACTATTGATACGTAATCATTCATGGGTACAATGTTGATAAAGATACAAAGTCCAGATTTATTTTTTTGCAATTTTGTGAATGTTAGACAGTTATGTAGTATAGACCCACTCACAAGCCAGTTTTTCCTTCATTGTAGGACTTCACCATAGTCCAATGCTGTCAACAAAGTGTTGTTAGCAGTCACTATGGATCTTCAACGTACTGTACGCAGTACTATATACACCAACGTTTGATCACAAAAATAACAAATATCATGGCATACAGTCAAATTTTGCACATTTTATGTGAGCCTCATTTAATTAAAAGCATGACTTTTAAGGAACAAAATTATTTTTGATATTTTATGCACTATTAACAACAACTGCAATAAGTCCTGGTTTTATTTCTATAACACTTTAAGTGAAAAATGCACCATTAAACCTATTCTGAGGTGAAAGCGACTGGACTATATAAAT
>KN884431.1:39673-55143 GCA_000934455.1 Apostichopus parvimensis
TGTGTGTGTGTGTGTAAAACAGCACTTGCCAAAATTTAAGATCTTTGAGAGAAACAGAAAATTTTTAATAGTTTCCCAAAAATCTGAAAATGCAACTTTATTGCAAAAACTTAAAAGACCCTGTTTTGAAAGAAATACATTGATAATGGCGACTTGCGCAAAACAAATATGAACCAACTTTTGGTAGCAGATCTGGGGAAGACCATATTTGAGCGATGAAAATTACTTGGAAAAGCAAAAGTAATACTGGTATAAAGCAAATGTTCATGTAGCTGAAAGAGTTAACTAAAGACACTTTCCAATCAAGGGCCAGAATGACCAGATAGCTGTGGGTGCACACAATTAAACTTTAAAGCAAGATGACATAACAAAAAAACAGAGGGAGTTCATACAAACTTAATATGGTCAAGTGCCACATGGACTAATATTTTATCACTATTATAAACTAATGTCGGGACGAGAGAAAGCCAAGGTAGAATGTTTTTGGCATGTTTCCATGTCCATGCTCCTGTTTATATTTCTCTATTATTAATACTTTTTACCAAAACACCATCAAAGAGCAAAAAACAAAAAATTGAAATTCAAGTTTTAAGAGTTGATCCATTTCAGTCAGGCAACAATTTCATTTTGCTTTGATATTTTCAGAGAGTTGAAGCCTAGAAAATATTTCACCACTTAAAGTTAATTCGATATTACATTGAAATAACAGAAGACCTTTTATTCCTACAATTGCCCCCCACCGGTTCTCCAACCTGCCTCTGTCCATTGTCTGAACATGAAACTGGCAACAAAACCATCTCTTTATGTTCATTGTGACCTTTAAGTAAAGCGAAAATAATATTTCAAAAATAATAATTCAAAAGATAAGATACAGATTATGTACATATATACTGATTTGTCCAACAGCTATATTACTTTATATGCCACTGCTCTAAAATAATAAATTGTTATGTTCATTTTACTTGGGAAAGAGAACTTTGTAATAACCTTTGAACATCTAGTTTTTGACTGAAATCAGTTATATGACTTTGCAAATCATATCGGCTAACTTTGTTTTATCCACAAATGTTCTGTTAAAGGTGGTTTAGCAATAACTAAGGCCCTTAATAAGAATTTTTAACGGTATTCAATTGCTATAAAATTAAGCCCTAACTGAACACCAAAAAGTAATTTGGCAAACGACGAGAATTCCATAAATTTTTCTTTTAACTGTCAAGATGATATTGTTTACTGGTAGATAATTTGTGAAAAACCTATAATGTTCCACGGATTTCAGGGTGTTTATTACTACTGCTAAGTCAAGGTATCATTTCGGGTAGTCATTTGGACAATTTATCTAGAGCAGTGGTCCACAAATGTTTAGGCCCACAACCCAGAGTCTTCTGTGAGGCCTGAGCCGCCCCGCCCCCCCCCCACCAGATCCCCACCACATCAGAATCTATGCTCAGATGCATGACAGTTAACTGGTACTATGGACTTGATGTTGCAAACAATTAACTTAATGATTGATCTCCTTAGGGAAGCTTCAAACCTTATGATGCATTTCATGAATCTCACCAAAAACCCTGCGAGCACCCCTCCCCCCGCCCCAGCCTCACCCAAAACAAATTATGGGGGCACGACCAAAAAGTGTGGTTGCGTCAGATACTTCACAGAAACTGTTAAATCTAGGGTTATTAAAGTGCGCCAAATGCTCCACAAAAGCCTTAGATTGTTATTTTATTTCGCAACAATTTAGTCTTACCAATCATGGCTGTGGTTGGAATGTCTGTGTAGTACTAAATGCAATATACATCAAAAAAGATTTTCACAAAAGTGCAAAGTTTTTCTTTACTATTTTTCTTCTTTTGTTTCTCTACTATTTCTTCTTCTTCTTTAACTACCTTACTTTTTCTTTTTCAGACTATCAGCTAATTATCATGTATTACAGACTTTGACGGATCAACTTTTCGATGCCTAATGGGTAATTTTAAAAAAAAAAACAGAAGTAAAGTAGACACGGTATAACAACGCAAGTTACACTTTACTTTAAAAAATATGTTCCTTATTCGTGTATTGTTTCGTTCATGCAGATAGCATGTGGTCATTTCAAAATCTTCCACAAAAATGTTAAGCTGAAATATTCAGCAAGTTAACTTCTTCAAAGTTGAAAAAAAAAAATTAATTAATTGTATTCTTGTATAAACTGTACAGCTCATATGTTGTAAACATTGGCAACAGCAAAAAAAAAATGTTTGCTATTATTAACTATTAAACTGCCACCATTCCACTTCATCTGTCTCCGTTTCCCCACTCTTTCTTCCTTCACCCGTCTACCATAACCCACACACCTCTCACCCACCCCCCCCCCCACCTTCTCACCCTATCCCTTCCAAATATACATTCACAAATGTACATGTCACCTAGTTTGAAAAATATGCTAGACATTTGTGATTAACAAAAATACTGTATAACAGCATGGAGCATGACACACACTTTTGAAAAGCCAATAAACTTGTGACATTCGGATCACCTGACCAGAAATTTAAAAACAGGATATCTACTAACCTGCAAGCAGCCAGCTGCAACAGTTTCTAAATTTCTGTACAAAGTTGTTTAGGAGTTTAATACACTTAATCCGGGGTTTTATTCACCCACAGAGGACGATATTAATTGAGACCGTTACTTTCCAGCCTAGGCGCGGAGGATTCGTTGTACGTAAAGAGCATCTGTTTACGGACAGCTTCGGTGAAGGAGGGAACGTCGTCAATGTTCTTCCCTTCCGTACTGATAGGTGGTAGTGCAGTAATTATCACTTTGCCTGTTAAAATGGAAAAAAAAATTTAAAAAAAAAATTAAAGCATAAAAATGTAAACATAATGAATGTTTCTTTAGCAATGAAATACAACTGCAAATGAGAGACCGATGGGGCGGGGGGGGTGTGAGGGGGAGGTAATTGACATTCTTTTATGCAGTTCCTATGAGTCAATTCTCATCTAAATGAAGGCACAGAATACTGGATCAATAAAAAGCAGCGTTCCAACTGCATGTGATGTCATACTCTGATTTGCAAGTCAGTTCTAACGGTAGCATATTGTATCCAATCAATAGTACAAACCATGTCTGAATAAACAGTACCTCAGTCAAAAATTATTCTCGTTGGCTGCTCGGAAATGTTTTCGAGTGATTTGATTGGATGAACTTCATATTCGGTACACCATGTTTCGATAGTCTCTGTGGCAATTGGTCGAAAACCTATATACTCCTCCACATGACATAAACACTTGAGTGATTTAGTCATTACAGTTTAGCTCCACAGGTACTAGGGCATTTCTCTAGTATCATCATATGTACAAACAGATGGCTCTTTCAGAGCATCACATCATGGACTTGTAGATTACACTTGTATACTAAATACCATATATGGAATTATCAAAGGAAATTGTGCTTAGACCAGCAAATACTCAAAACCATTCACCTAGTATGGATATGACAAGTTCCTGCCCTGCAAAATCCGAGTTATACGTCTCACAAGGGATGGGAGGCAACTCCTATTTTCCTATTATGACATACTTCTGTTTGGTGTCAAAGAGCTTTGCACACCATGTAATAAACAATTTTTTTTCTGAAAGTTCTATTTCACACAACCAAACCAAACCAAGCAGCAGCAGTAAGGAAGGAACTTGAAGATAATTTAGCTTTGAAAGTACAAGTGAAACTCCTTTTAAAAATGTAAAGAACGATGCTACAGGCCATTTTAGTTACTTGCACACTCACACCCACACCCACTGTTAACATGCAATGCAGCTTTGTTAAATGTCTGTATTCCGAATAATCATACTTAAACTAAGGAAGCAATTCGTTCAGGGTCTATCCGGCCATTCCTAAACTTCTCATTGCATGTACGACTCCATATCAGGGAGTCGAATGACCTCGATGCAGTCAGGGTCCTTAAGACAAGACCATATTCGCAGATTCTTGCTGCCACCCCGAGATCAAAGAATGATGACAATGGCCTGTTCCTTATATTAAATTTCATATTATTTTTGATCTTACATACAGTAAGTTTACCCTTCGCCAAACTGGTTTGCCAACATCTATTATTTTATAATACTCAAACGCATTATACAAGAAGATCTTCCTAAGCCCTGACTGGAGCTGAAACCACAGATAAAAAATGTTCAGTTTACGTGGCAAAATGAAGAAATAATCAAAGGAACTGCTATGTGGAATGCTAAGGGTTACCCATGACCAGAGTCGTCGATAACTACAGTAGCCTATGCTGTGTTTCCGTTTTCTCTAAATGGCTTAATTCCGTTCTATTTAAACAGATCACTGGTGGTTAATTCACAAATATCCTAGGATCTGTAGACTCACCAGTTGTGAAACGTTTTTCCTTTTGGCTGTAGAAGTCAGAGTATGATGAATAAACTAGTGGAAGAACCGGAACCTGTGGAGTGATGGGTGAAATAATATATAATAAAATTATACGTCAACTGACTGAACCAGGATCTGATATCTAGATAAATTGAAACATTTCAACTAAAAGCCAAACTTAAATCTCAATAAATACCATAATCAGCATTTTTTTTAAGGCCACTGGTTGCCTTTGCACTTTTCATGCCATAGGATTACACTTGACCACGATGAATGTTTTTTTTCCTTCTTGGGGGGAGGGGGTGGGGGGCATGGGTTATGTCTTTATATCAACATAGATTATTTCAACTCTTGAGAAAGTTTGACCTATTTCAAAACAAGAAGTTGAAGCTCTGACAGTCTTTTTGCTATGTGCCCAAAATTTTGGCATATGCCATATGTGCCGCATTTTGGTGCATTTGGCACAATGGCTCATATTGGCACATGCCATGGGACAAAGTACCGGCTAAGCCTGCTTTTGTTCCAGAGAAATTCTAATATATTGCAAACGGTTTCGATCAAATTGGATTGAGAAAGAATTTACAAAGTTAAATCCCACTGTTTACTTTCAAATTAGTCAACTTCTGGGAGATGAAACTTGAGGGTATTACCTGAGCAGTAATAGCTAGGTGAAAAGCGCCTTTCTTAAATGGAAGAAGTCCAGCTTCTTGATTCCGTGTGCCTTCTGGAAATACCAAAAGCTTTAACTGTAAAGGAAAAAAAGAGAGGATATGCCACCAAAGAATTTGAAGACAGAGACTTCACATACATATATGAGCATTGATTGTGTATAATTACTGTACTCACTCCGAGCCCAAGATCAAATAGAGGGGCCTGGGGTAATGCATTGATAATAAAGAATAATGCATTCTCATTTTGCATAAACTTATCCTTAGAGATGGACAAATTATTCAGATTTCAAAAAAGGTGCTGGATCCCCAACCAGGCTTTCAAAACTACCTTTTTTGGCAGCAATCATCGGGGTTGACTTTTTGAAGGTGGCCAAGATTTGTTTACTGATCAAAATAACTCACGTCTTTAGACAAATTTATAACTTTTCTTATATTTTTTGTTGTTGTTGTTGTTACTTTAATACTCACATTTTCCTTTCTCATCCTTTCTTTAACTTTTTCTAAAGTTTGTTTCGCTGTGTCTGACTGCATCCTATTGACAAACACCGTTCCGATCATTAAGAGGCACATGCCAAACGTCCCTGCGTAAACCAGTTCCTTCTTTGCAAGTCCGACGATGGGGCAGAGATCCGTGAAGATATCTGTACCTACGAGGCCTGGGAGAAGGAACAATAGAGAGAACATTAGAGAGAACAATAGAGCCAGATTGAAACATTAACATGGCAGTAAACTTCTCAGTTAAACTGAAACCTTAGAGATTACACATTCCCTCACGTTCATTTTCTGCTATGTTATGAATTTTTTTTTCTTAGATACCATGTTCTGGAAAAATCTGAAATTGCTTTCTGTGGAATATTGAGAATGTAGAAGCCATTAGGACATGTATTCAAGCTCATCTAGTCAAGAATTCTGTACATTTACACATTTAACCACGGGGCAAAGAGTCATATATCTACAAGTAATACCTTCTGCAGGGTATAAGTGTCTACACAGTCATACTGTGCCATTTTAAGGGAGTGCTAAGTACCGTAACTTTAGGTGAAGCAAACTTCGCGCAGCACTCCGTGCCCTTACAGTTACGCACATGGACGTAAGGTACAGCCGGAAATCACATATTCTTGCAGGTTAGGCATTTAAAACGTCTTTCCTACACCTTGACGACGACAGAGGTCCAGTGTCTCTGAAATCTGTTACATTTCGCATACAGAACTTTAAGACGGTTTAAAATCTCACCTAAAACGTCTAGTGATGACTGGTGGTTTACAACCACCACGCACGGTCTGTTTTTGAGTTTTTGCAAGTTCTCTTTTCCTCGTACATCGAATTTGAGTCCAAGTAGCAAGGCATTGTATGGCATAACGAGGGAGGCCCACCTGTGAAAACATAATGTAAAGATACTGTAGGTAAGACTCACATATATGTACTGTACTGTAGCGTACAATATATAGGTTAACATGGTTATATATGCAGAGCGTAGTAGTATGTAAAACTGAATGAGTGAAAATCAATTAGGGCACTACGTCAAAAAGCTGCAGCGGCTGCAATATCCTGCTCGGATCTACAGGAGGATGATGTAGCAATAAACAATATAGTAAGATTCCTGGGTGCAGCAATTATGCAGCGCCCTCGGTATCCGACCTTTGACATCGTACGGTTCTACAAAACACGCAAGGGATGTAACCGACATACTTGGGTCTCGCAGCCACACTTGTAGTCTATTCGTACTTGTATTCTAGCATATCACTATTACTCCTGCCTAGATTAGCCTACTAGCCTTGTACTCCTACACTTATAATGGCAGCGGAAATCTACTTGTACTCATACACACGCTGTTGCACTTGTAATGCGAGTCTGCAGGCAGCACACATCCAACCACAGTTTGAAAAGTAAAAAAGAATATATATGTCCGTCGTCGAAACTTCAGGCCCACTTACTTTTACAAATTCATTATACCTCTAAGAAATAAATATACAAATAAATCTATTATCTTCAATCATAATGAAAGGTTGACATCTGGTTCTACCAAAGGGTTATAAAGCTGCTTGTTTGTTTTAAAACAGTTATTGTAAAGAATTATATTACTAAAACAGTACCCTAGTTTAGGAACCTGGTGGCTAGAGGGCTAGTGAGTAAAACTCCGGAAGTAAAGTTTACTTCTGGGGAACAGCCCAGCCACCGGGAGGGGTTTCATTTTCCTTTGGAATGGCTAGATACTCCTGGGAGGGTGCCACCCTCCCAGCAGTCTCAGGGTGTTATACATTGCCAGGGCTGGGCAACCTCCTCCTCCCTCAGTAAAGTCACCTTCTCCTTCCTGGTTGGCTCTAGTTCTATATTTTTGTTTACCCTTCCAACCTGAAAAAATTATTTGCTTGACTACTTTATTCCTACTTTTTTTTCCATATACTGGTTTGCTCTTATTTGGCTAACCTTTAGGAGCTTTGCTTTGCATAGGCTTGTCCCCCAATGAAGACAATTGTTCAATGAGGCTTGTCCCTCTCCCCCCCCCCCCCCCCCACTCCATCACTACTCTAGACTTACCAGCAATAAACTCTGTGAATATAAACAGTTTGTTGACCTTCAGAGCTAAAGTACTGTAAGTGTATGTACAGTACACTGTGTCATTCTGGATCTTAGATCTTAGGATAATATCTTCTAAGACTGTTTCTTTGAACTTAGGATAATATCTTCTGAGTAAACACTGAGAACAAATATATATGAGAACAAATATATGCATGAACTCTGCCACTCATAAAGGTCATCATCTAATAAGTACAAGTAGTCGGATATCTATGAACACAATAAGTGACACAGATAACTTTTACATACCTTATTTATAACTTATTTATTAATTTAGTCTGGATTTTACTACATTTTGAGAACAATCCTTCAATGAATCTGTATCAAGTGCACTGGATGACAATTAAGACAGACACTTTTTGCAAGTTTTGCACAAAGAAGCGAAAGGCAGCCTTGGTTGCCTCAACACACTTTTACCAAATATTTTCTATAGTGTGTGCTACTGAAATACAATATTGACTACCTGTATGTGATCTTCAATGTCATCTGTCTTAAAATGTCAGCTTATTATTAGGATTATTACAACTTATCACAACTAAGTTACATACAAATTAAGTTGTTTTAAAATGCAGAACATTGCACTGAAAAGACTTTCCAAGAATTAAACCCAGAGACGACCATAATGATGTAGATAATCCAAATGGGTTTTTAACAGTTTTATTATTACCTAGTTTATACTGCTTAGCTGGGAAAAATACGGTTATTCCCACCCAGAGATTAACCCTGTCTTTACTACTAGCTATAGTACAGTTAGAGCATGGCAAATTTTTAAGGAACGTTGTTGGTTGCCCATCGGATGACCTGTCCTAAATCTGAATGCCTAGACAAAAAAAATTGATCCATAGCAACAAGGTTTATTACAAGCTGCATCATATGATCAGTGATGTCGGACAGTACACACACATTTGTACTTTCAAAGAATTGTCTTGCATTGAATTAAGTTCCAGACATCACCTAACTGTGCAATGAATATATACTAAAGTACATGTTGTTGGCAAAACATTATGTCAAAATGTCTTGTATCAATGACAAAAAAACCTTGTCAAATGTAAATTAATAAGCAAGATTCATATGAGAATAACCCAAAGTCTTTTACCCTAAATGCAGTATTGCTGTGATATGTTCCGTTCAGTCTCTAGTCCTCCTCCCCAACCCTTAAAGGGTGTGAAGAATCGCGCAAAAATAAACGTCTAATGCCGGTAATCTGATCTAGTTTCGAATGAGGTGTAACAGAAGTGTTAGACACCACCATCGATCCCGAAAATACACACACAGCTTGCTACTATCGTAATTAGACACTAGGTGTACAGTCAGTACATACAGCTTGGTGTATAAACGAAACAGCGAAGGACATCTCAGGTCCAGCTAAAGATAAGAAGGTATCATGTTTCATTACTGTCTGCATTTTGTAGCGACACAAACAAAACGTCACTTGCAAACAACGGAAAGTTAACTTTTTCAGATGGCCGCACGCGGTTTGGGACAAGTCTTCAATGCCTTTAAGTGACTTTTATTCATAGCTAGCTTCTTGCTGCTCATCTCCCATTCACCCTCATCATCACTACCACCCAAGGAATCATAGTGGAACTTCAAGCAATACCATTACAGCCACTCTGCATAAACAAGAGCGTACTGTCTGTATGTAGAATTTCATACGAATTTACACACTTAAAACAATTGGAAAACCCTCAACTGAAGCACATGGTTAGAACCTAGTGCTAACTGTTAATAAGCTTGGATGGCCATTTTCCATTGATAGTGAACATCATCAACAAGTAAAATTGGACCAAATTTGATATAAGTGTTTCCCAAATGATATTCCTAAAAGCGTTGTGCAAACTGAGGGCATATTTGGGAAATTTTCTAAGAAATTATTACGGTTACTGAAAGAGTCATTACATATTTTGTTCTACAATTGTGACAATATACAAAAGTAATGATTTGTGCATATTTTACTTGCCCAATATACCATAAACTCAGTCAGTTTCACTAAGCATTATACCCGACAGTACTAGGCTATAGCCTTACTGTATGCAAACCTAGCCTACTTGGTTGTAACTTGTAGGTCTAGGCTTAAACATACAGCACACATGTCTTAGAATCACCACCGATGTAGACAATTTTAACACCTGCTTTGCTCTTAAGTTGGGCCTGGACCTACACACTGTAACGTTCGAACTAAACCTAACTTGGCTAGTATTAGCCTTAGCCGACATTAGGACATACTGTACAACTTACAAGTACAAGGGAATAGGCTACAAACCTTTGGTTGTGAGGATCTCGCCCTCGCGGCAAGGAAAGTAGGACAACCATCACAGATTCTATCATTACTAGGGAATAATAAAGTAAAAATTTGGCGTAGTACTTAAAACTAGAGTTCAGTTCATAAAGTGGAATGAGAGCCAAAAGCATCACAATCACCCCAATTTGGAACCATTCAAGCTCCATCCTGGCAGTTGCTACTGTGACATCTGTTGTAAGAAAATGCTTGTCGGAAGCCAGCACCGAGTAACAGCAGACAATAATGTACTGAAAAGGACACTATGACACATCAAACGTGTACTACAACAGAAGCACCAAAAAAATGGCCACCATCAAAACTCCCGCCCCCCCCCCCTTCCACCCCTTGGAAAATCAAAGTAGTAAAAAATGTGCAAGAAATGCTAAAGCTTCCTAAAGTTTCGCCCACTGCACCCCCACTGAGGCTTTCGAATACATTTCAGTGAAATTGCAATCCTTTCTGAAATGGGTATTTTGTCAGAGAAATTAAATATCTGAAATGTGAATATTTCACAGCTGAAGTCCCCAGGACTGTCCATTTCGCAAATAGACAATATCTCAAGCAAATTATGTTAAGCCGTGTACTATACACGATCAAACAATATACTTTGTTTTGTAACAGTTATAATGGCGCATCGTCGATACTAGGACGATATGCCTGGGCCATTGTAACAAAACAAGTATTATCATATGGAATTTACAGATTACCTTATACGTTTAATTATCCACGGTAACATCAGATGAGATCACGACTGATGTTTATGGTCATATCTCGTATTCTAGCTTTGTCACTGCAACTTGTGGATAAAATATATTTTACTACCGTAGTAAAGTTATAACTTTACTACGGAAGTGCGGCCGGTTATATTGGCTCTCAAAACTTGCCAAGTAAGTTATTACCTTTTCTAATTATGACATGTTGTTAGTTGGGGGGGGGGGGGGGGCACTGAACAGCATGTAACTTTATCGGTCAATTATTTAAGGTTACTCTTGGTATTAAATAATTTCATTTACCATCGCTGATTATATATACTTCACGATAACGGAAACAATAACGGAATGTCTTCGCTCCACACTTGTATTGTTTTGGGCTCTGTATCGCCTACAAAACTCAAATTATAAACGTCTCAATAAGACAAACATACTACATGTTGTATTGTCTGCGCTTATCGACTGCTATAGGGATACGTAATCCAACAGAAAGTCTGTTTCTTCTGTCTAAGCATACTATAATTATAGTGTCCAGCGATGCACAGCGCTAAAGGTAGGCCTAAACATGACTAGTGTAAATGTCTGCTGTTGGTGGCTGCTAGCCTCAAACCGGTAAGAAACACCAGCTGATGAGATAATATACATAGTAGACCAGACGGGTACTAACAAAATGTGCCAAATACTTGACTAAATCATTTCTATCCCACCGTCATGCCATTTTGGGGGGAGTGGGGGATAAGATGGTGAAGGGAGTTTCGTGTATTATAATTAAAGTTAAGTTGATTTAACGCATGTCTTTAGTATCGCACGAATATTACGGTTGTCAGTAACCACGAAATGAACACGGTGTTACTGTATGGAATTCAACTGTTACAAAAAAAAGTCAAATATATATAGCATACTATGCATCTAGGCTATATAGTCTGTACAGGCTACGTGGCCTTGAAGTATTGGTTTTCATAGCAACAGTTCGGCCACGAACTTGTCCTATCTTGTGAGCGTGTGCTGCAGTGGAAATGGGAGCGGATGGGAAATGGGGGAGTTCCCCAAAAGAGGAGCATAAGGGGAGCTCCCCACCTCAGTGGAAAACCAAAGTAGTGAAAAATAAAGAGCAAGAAATATCGCAAACTGCTATTGCTTCTGGAGGATTCGCCCGTGGACCCGGACTGTGGCCATAGGCGTAGGAGCTGCATATTTGATGGGGAGGGGGCCGGGGGTTGGGCTATAACGACTTGCCCGAAAAATATAACCAACATTTTTCACGCGCTCGGGCAAGCTGCTTACAACTTTATTTTATTTACCAAGGAGAATTTTTTTTAACCATTTCCTTTAGCTACATCGATCATTAGGCCTACAATTTATTTTCTTTCAGTAGGTGCCCGAAAAATTCTCAGCATATTGCCTGAATTTTCACAAAGATATTTGGTTGGGGGCTGCAGCCCCCGCCCCCAGTCCCCCGCCTCCTACGCCTCCCCTCTCGTACGCCTCCACATCTCGTACCCCTCACCATCTCTAATTACGCCTCCTCTCGTACGCCTCCCCCTCTCGTACGCCTCGCCCTCTTTAATATTTAGAGCTAACCTGCCATATTAACATAAAACCACAGATAAATCTAATTCGGTTCTGCTTCAACTGTACTAACGACGGAATGTTGATCAGGATGAGAACATAAAGGTTGTATCATCGGCGTAGAATATAGTACGTAACTTAGTGCTAGCATAACTGAGGTTACTAATATAAATAATAAATAATAGTGGTCCACGGATGGAACCTTGTTGGACCCCACAGGATATGGGATAGAGATCAGCATGGGCGGGATTACGGGGGGGCAAGAGGGGGCATTTGCCCCCCCCCCCCACTTTTTCCCAAATCTTAGTTCACTTTTTTGTCGTTTTGCAGACAAATGTGTACAACCCTAATCGAAATTATTCCCCCACAACAGCTCTATCAAATAGACCTATTTGTTTCGAATCTTAGTCGAATTTGTGTTTAAGATCGTAACATGTAGCATGCAGAATAACTGGAGCTGGAGCTAGCACATGGTTCGCAGCACAGGTTACGAATCCTGGAGCTAACACACTAGCGATTCAATTCTGCATGTGATGAATCCGTGGCATGTGCTACAGTGCTAGCTTCAGGAATTGATTTTCAACGTTGCTGCTCTACTGAATGCGTTGAATAACTAAATCCAGAGAAACGATTTACAAAAGCCAGAATTGCATATTGGGTATATCAATAATTAAATTTAATACACTGACACATGACACCCCCCGTGTCATTCAACAATATGCAATGGCATATGCCGATGTAATTTCTTTACTGCTCGAAATCACCCCTCCTCGACTTCAGTGGCGACGGAACCGGTGGACTTGAGGGGCTTATCCCCCATGAAAAAGTGGGGGGAGGGTAAAGGTATGTTCAGCCCCAATATTTGCCAAGTGCTCCAAGAAGTGGGGACCGCGGGGAGAATTTCGAAGTGGGTGCTGAACATATTCTTGATCGGTCCAGATGCACAATATACTAATAATTTTAGGGGGTAAGAACTGTCTAGATGCGATTTATTGTTACCAGAGGTGTCATTTTTGCTGATCTAGGATTTCCTTTTTGCTTAAATTTCGACGCGCCGCGCCAACTGATGGTGGTGCACCGCCTAAATAGTGACGTATAAGCTTCAGTTGTACATCACCATATAAGTTCTTCTATCCGCCCTCCCTAAATTTACACACGTTCATTGATTGTTTAGATGCAATTTAAAGCCTATATGGGTGTTAATTTTACCGATCTAAGGGTACCTTTCATCGAAAATTTCGACGCTCCTTGCCAACCGAATATGGCGCTCCGCTTAGATAGTGACGTATAACAAAAGTTGTACATCACCATCTGACCATATGTTCTACTATCAATCCTCTTCAAATTTTTAAACAATAATTAACTATCTAGATACAAATTGCAGACATGAGATCCATATTTCAAGGAGGGGTACATGCAGCTTAGAGCACTCGGGAAGTGCCGTTTCCGGCCATCTGGAGGGTTTGTAAAGCCAAAAAATTTCTTGTACGCTCCGCGCCAACCGATGGTGGCGCTCCGCTTAGATAGTCTTGCTGGCAGGTTTGCCCCCCCACTTTCACAACTCAAATCCCGCCCCTGGAGATCAGAGTTTGTATTATTAAGACAAATTGAGTATGTTCAGATAAACCATTTCAAGGGAATACCACGCATACCGTAAAGAGATAATTTGTGAATTAGACTGCTATGATCAAGGGTATAAATGCCTTAGACAGGTCAAGAAATGTGCCAGAAACAAGCTCCCTCTTTTCAAAACCTGCAATTATCTGATAAGTCAAATGTATGAGTGCATGTGCCATCGACCGACCCTGTCAGAAACTAAATTGATTATGATATAATAGGCCCTATATTGTTATTTTTTAAGAAATTATAAATCTTATTAAAGGCTACTCTGTCGGAAATTTGAGAGATATAGGATATAGGTATATCCTTCTCTTCGCATGGAGGATCCACCTACTTATAAATTGACATATCACAAGCAGTTATTAAATTATTTGGAACAAAATTTCATGGTATGGGAAAGTGGTTTACACACACACACACGCACGCACGGACCCACACCCAAACTGGACTGCATAGGATACTTGCCTACCTTCGGCAAATAATCAAAAAGGAAATGTGTCTTTCTGGTTTGTAAATATTGAAATCAAGATTGCAATCAGGGGGGTAGGAGCCGGGGGCACATGCCCCCCCCCCCCAATTCTTCCAAATTAGCAAATGTGCCCTACTGGTAAATAAAATGTGCCCATTTCATGAAGAACTGTCTTTTGGATATCATACGCCTTTGTTAATTTTAATATTTTATTTTTATTATTTATTTTTAGTCTGTACATGCTATTTTTAAAATGGCATCCCATTCCTTTTTGTAGCACGGTTAACAATAAACAATCTCAATAAATAGTATGGATAGCATACAAACACATCATATATATTTATATATATATATGGCCGGTGTGTATCAGTTTATAGCATAACGAGTGGTGGTTGTGGAATGAGCAAGTGCCCCCCATCCCCACTTTTTGGAAGCTTCCTACCCCCCTGATTGCAATAATTAGAAGATGAATACTAAGCAATGGCATGATAGACTTTCAAAACTTTGGGGGATGGGGAAGAGTGTTCAATCTGGGGGAAGATAAGGTTACAGACTTCTAAGGGAAGTGGGACATGGGATTTTTATTTTTAGGAAGCTAAAATACCGCAAAATCACATCAAAGTGTACAGATAAATGTAACCTAGCTTAAAAGCGCATTTTTTATTAACAAAGGGTGCACTCCTACTTTATGAAAATGGGCACTTTTTAACCCCCCCCCCCCTCCAGTTTCAAGGAGGGTTTTGCTACCTTCACCCACTAGGCTCCACATCAGTCTTCTTCCTTAAAAATGTATACTGGAATTTCCCGACTAAATTCACTATCCCAACAAAAAGAGGAACGAACATGTTTTTTTTCCACATATTTTATTGAACATTTACTACCTGCAAACTAGACAAATTAAGGTTTCAATTATATTGCACTAAAGTATTAAGTTGGATAAAATAACAAAGCAAATAAAAAACAAGAAATAAGTACTGAAAATATCACAAAATGCTACAGAGCTAACAATAAGAGAAGTGTTACTTAGAATAAGGAAGTCACTAAAATAATTTGCACGGTTAGTGGCAGACGGTTCAAAATGAATAAAATGCTGTTAAGAAAAGCTACTGGAAAATGAAATTTGTTGCCCTCCCCCATTCCCCCTCCGCCCTCCCCCCCAAAAAAAACCCCTCCCAACCCACACTGTTAAAAATCACTGTTCGACTTGATTCTGATTT
>KN884431.1:65780-88692 GCA_000934455.1 Apostichopus parvimensis
GCCCTCCAAAATTCAAAAAAAATGTCTTGAAAGCAAACATCATAATTCATAAACACACGGTCCCGTAATATGAATCCACTGCACTATAGAATACTACAACCCTAGGCTACACACTATGGTAACGTGCATATACATGTACATATGCAATTAACCACGATAGGATACGTTGATGCCCGTCAACAAGTGCAACCTTAAAAATGTCACTTTAATTCAACCCAGAATGCTGGAACAACTCCGAATTTAGCCTCAAATCATTGTTTAACTTGTTTTAAACAATCGACCGGACGATGGAGGTGGTACCTTCTTGAAAACGGAAAATGTGCAATTCGAAAGATGAAAGGATTTTACTTACGTTACGTTTTTATTTTTCAAGCCGAGGCAAAGAAATTTCCGAATTTCATCCACGTTGTGAGTCCGACATCGTCACAAACAGATATTTAATGAATATTCAACTTCTTTTGTTCAAAGTTTTGCTTGAAGCAATTCGATTGCTGCTTTATGAATATGTATTAAAACGGATTTTCAGACGATATCCAAGCCGCAGTGTACTAAAATATAGTGATGGGCTAAGCTCCCACAATGCATTTCACATTGAAGTGTTTAACGATTGCGCAATAACACAAGTTTCGGAGCGTGTGCAAAAGGGGCCTGGAAAAACTGTATTTCAGTCCGATTTGGACATAAATCGGTGAAAAAGTCATAGAATGAGATAAAATTCTCGAATAAAAAATAGTAACTTTTGTTGGCCTATATGATATATGCTTGCTCTGGAAATTCCAGAGAAAAAGAACTTTGTATGAAGACGCTGAAAGTTTTTTAAGAGAAGAGAGAGTCCCACTTACTGTTACAATATCTCTATACATGTAATGTATTGAGATAATGAGAATGATTTATTGACTTGATTGATGGATAGATTTGTTGTACGATTGCTTGATTTATCAATACACTGCCACCATAATGGCATTGCAAAATATTTAAGTAAAATCAATCATAGAGAACAATTCTTTGAAAATAGATTAGCCGTGATTCTCACCGATAGTTGAAATAACTAAGAATAACGCCAAAGATCATCTGGCTGATACCCAGAGTCACAGACAGTTTCATCTTCAGGGAATTCAAGAAGTTGAGTTTGTTGTTGGATACTTGCCAAATCTGCGGAAAAAAACATACAATCGTTGTTGAAAATGAAAAGAAGTCTGCTTGTTGTGGACGTTTCTTCCCAAATCTTACCTTTGACATCACTTAATTGTATACTCTCATTAACTGATATATTTAAATGGTCATTAGTCTTGCCCTGAAATTTGTCGGGAAGAAATGTAACATTATCTGCACTCGATGAAAGCTCCAACCTCAGAAGCATTTGCTACCAATCTCTATTTTTCATCCCTGAAAAATGTATTTGCCTAACTTAACACTTCTCAATGTCTGGAAGTACACTAGCACAGTACACTGGTATAATTTAACACTTCTCAATGTCTGGAGATGCAGAACCACAAGAAAAAGTACTTTTGCGTCAACTTTTGGCATGCTAACATTTAGGGACTAAAATTGAGGTTTAGTGGAAACATTACAGAGACTAATTGTAAATTCTTTCTTTGTTATCATCAATCCTCATCAACAATCCTCATCAACAATCCTCATCAACAATCCTCATCAACAATCCTCGTCAACTATCCTAGTCATCAATCCTCATCAACTATCCTCATCAACTATCCTCATCAACAATCCTCATCAACAATCCTCGTCAACAATCCTCGTCAACTATCCTATCCTAGTCATCAATCCTCATCAACTATCCTCATCAACTATCCTCATAAACAATCCTCATCAACAATCCTCGTCAAAAACCCTTGTCAAAAATCCTTGTCAACTATCCTACTTCATCAATCTTCATCAACAATCCTCATCAACAATCCTTGTCAACTATCCTAGTCATCAATCCTCATCAACTATTCTCATCAACTATCCTCTCATCAACAATCCTCATCAACAATCCTCATCCTAGTCATCAATCCTCATCAACTATCCTCATCAACTATCCTCATCAACAATCCTCATCAACAATCCTCGTCAACAATCCTCGTCAAAAATCCTCGTCAACTAGCCTACTTCATCAATCTTCATCAACAATCCTCATCAACAATCCTCGTCAACTATCCTAGTCAACAATCCTAGTCAACAATCCTCATCAACAATCCTATCAACAATCCCCATCAACAATCTTCATCCCACAGATCATAAAAGAAATGTTATACTAACCGGGTCGACACCGATTGGATAAGGACTGCCGGCGAAGGAGTCCGCCGGGTTCAATATGAACGATCCAGGTTGTGAGAGGTCCGTCCTGGGGGAGAGAATGAATTAAGACTGTCAACAATTGATGCAGGGAAAAAACAGACAGTAATACAGTAATACTGTACATCAAACGGATGCAGTATTAATGCAAAACCTAGAAATATAATAATAAACTAAGTCCCTATTATATTTTTTTCTCTTTGAAAGAAAGTTTCAAGATTTCTTTACATATAACACTGAATCCAGCAGGAATTATTCAAACCTATGGCCACATGTACACAATGTTGTATGAAATGATTCGTACTTGTTAATCATGCTGCCAACCTTCCAGGAGGAACCGAATATGTTGATGGATTTGGAAAAGAAATCGTTGTAGAGGATCCCGGAATAAATAGAGAAGAGGCCCATCAGGAAGATGATGTAACGTCCACTGTAAAGAGGACCTACCATCTGTAAGAGAAATATAAGAGGCAGGAGATTAATAGTCAAAGGCAAACGAATTAGTCTTTACAATTAATCAACCAATTTGGAGGTGTGTTGCACATTCTTTACGCAGGTAATACTAAAAGTAGTTTTGTGTTCAAAAACTGCTAAAACATGTTCGCATGTCAGACGTTTCTCAAAGTACTTAGATAGGAAAGTAATGTAGTCCTTGCTGGCTGCTAGAGGAGCTCAAATCTTTAGCAGAAAGATCAACAGCAGCGATCATCAGAGATAACATTCTAAATTGTTATCAAAGGATTATAAACAGACACACACTGGATAATATATTTTGCTACAACTTTAATAGGGTCTGGACATAGCTCAGAGAAGTTGTATTCTTAAGGTCACAGCTCAGAATTAGCTCATGCTAGCCCAATGTTGGTTTTGTTTTTCAAATATATGAACAAAAGAAAAGGCTGATGTGGTCACCAACTTAGTAATACCAAGTATAACTCAGGAATTTATAAGTTTCAGGCCAACTGCAAAATGCTGTGTTGCATTTTCAAGTGTTCACAGTTTTCGTTTGTAGTACCCTTAAAATAATACCAACACCCCTAAACACCCCTTCTGTGCATCTCTGTTCTTTTATTGTCATTTTTAACAAGATGATTAAACTTCTATATTCATCTCCATTGTCACTAGCATTTTCTTCTCTTTCCTTTGATACTTTCACTAAATACTGCTTTACTTATTTCCCAGTTGGACATACTCTAGCAGAGAATTAGTTAATAGAATCTTCGTCCAGTTGGTAGAGTTGAGATTGAATCCCATTCTAGCCATTTAGTTTCTTTACTGTTTCAAGAATTTGTTTTAATTTTCTTGGTTTCTTCCAAGATTTACCGACGCTATATTTGACATGGTCGAACAGGCACACGAGATCAATAAAACAAATACCTCATTTTTGGCGAGGGTGTTGGCCAACTGCTTCTCCCTCAAGATAAGCCAAAGAGCAAAGAGGGTCATAATCAATCCATGTCCAGCATCTCCAAACATCACGGCAAACAGGAACGGGAATGTTATGATCGTAAAAGGTGCTATAAAAGAAGATTACATCGGAAGAGAACATCCATTTAACAAGGGTTTATAAAGAGAGTCAAGTTTTCAGGTAATTTCTGGATCTTATTTCAAATTTAGAAGACCTGTGTTAAAGTACCTGTAAAATGAACAGTAAATGCAAACGTAGGTCGAGTAGTGCCAACGTTGTAAGTGACCGGATTAATTTTGAAAGTAAGTTAAAAATCTATGCCCGAGAGTCGGTTGGTCCCAAAGAAAACAAAATATTCTTAGGCCGGAAAATTCATGAAGACAATTTCAAGTAGCCACTTGAGGTGGTAGAATGAATGGGTTGGTCAGTTCACAATAAGGTCAATACCTATCATTACACTAGAGAAGGTATATAAAGCATACCACAGTTGTGAGGAGTAGGGAAGTGAGGGACACAGCTAAAATTCCAATTATTTGCAAAAATGAAACATTGATCGGTAATAAACTGATCAACGTAGGTAAACGACAATACATCTAAGAGCACAAAATGAAGTTTACAGTAAAAAAAAGATTAAATCTAACCAACCTGGGTTGACTTCACGATAGTTAGCAACACCGAAGGCATCGACAATTTCCTGGAACACTTCAGTAAACTTGTTGGTCTTGTTGTAGGTCGGTGGAGGTTCGACGGTTTCCATACGATTCAGGATGGACGATACCGAGGAACCACTTCTCTCCTATGAAAAAGGAAATGACTCACTAGTAATTAATAGGAAACAGATCTAAGGTGGAGAGAGATTGAAGTAGAAAGACAAGTGACAAGAAGGACAAATGACAATAAATATTTGGTAAAACAAATAAAACACATAGAGGTAACTGAGGGGTGCAAGGGGAGGGATGTTATAGGGAGGGTTATTGTAGGAATACTAGGAAAACATCTCTTATTGAATCGCACGGCTTAGACTCGTCAATGTTACGTAGAAGAATGTGGAGAGTTAAATGTCGCAAAACCAGATGATTTTCATCTACCGTTATAACAAATATGATAAAGACATCCTAAAGTAAGGAGAACAAGAGAACACACTGAGACATCACCATGGTAACCCTTGTCTTAATTGAGCTGTTTGACTGATGTAATCAAATGTAATGACCATTCATATGGTTTGACCTCGGAGAGCCATTTTCTGTTACTATACCATACACTGCAAATTTATAAAATACGGCCTGTCTCCTCTTAAAATTGTCATCAAAATGAGTGTTTGCAACAAAAATGTATCTCTCCGACGTTACTATCTCTACTGTCCTATACCTTTTAAATACGAAGGATAAATAAAGAGAACTGGTCAATCAATACCTACCTTTAAAGAATACTAGAAAAAAGAAGTAGTCCTAGTCCTAGGTTATATGACATTACAATGATTAGAATCATACTCACCGTTCCTCGTCTCAGAGCAATCTGAATCTGTTCCAAGTCAGAAACAGGGCACCAACACTCGGCGATCAGACACTTCTGGGTGACATCGAGGTTAAAGAGATTCAGGGTGTGGTAGATTGCTTTCAGTTTACGCACTTTGATGAACCACACTCTGAGGTTGTTGGCAGCAGAAGACAGTACCCTCTGGCGATGTTCATCGGTTTGGCTGAGAACCTGGTCAAAAAAAAAAATTTCTGACATGGAAAGGATCTTGCTGTATTTTAAATGGAATTATTTCTTGACAAGTAGAACATGTAGCCTATATCTATTTACATATAGCATATATACTTGCGCCTACCATTTTTGCATAATTATAAAATTATAATCAATTGTAAGATTCTGCATGTACAATATGATCATCATCCAGTGACGATTAAAATATATAAACAGCTGATAACACATTTTTCGGGACAGTTCTTGAGTGTAAAGCTAGACCGTTCCGCAACATTATGCTTATACAGTTTTAGAACAGAAACAGAATAAGCAGTTCACTAGACCAAATTTTCATAACAGAAAGAAAATTTGAACATTTCGAAATAAGTGAAATGGGTTAAAAGACAGAAGCAATGAAGTTGTTAACTTACAGCTTGCAGGTCCTCTATTCTAGTATTGACTCCGAGAGCCATCTCCTTACGCTCTCCCTGAGACTCGGGGCAAGGGTACAACGTAGCGCGGAATCTGTACGATGTCAGACAGAAAAGGTATGGAGAGTGAACGAGGAAGCTGCTTGATGTTAGCCAGAGGATATTAATTATGCTCATGTATATGCAGTGTATAGTTCCGGGCAGTGAATCTGAATATATTCAATAGCATTTTACACTTAATTATTCATAAATAGCCAATGTTTTTGGTACAAATGCATACAACAGTTTGGTTTTTTGTACGCATATCATCAATCTTTTTTCTGTTTCTTTTTACCCTTTTATACAAAAGATAAAGAAAGATTCCAAAGTCTCCAAAATGGCTATACAAAATATCAATTAGTACTAAACACTGAATCATTCTCTCTTATAGTGGTCATGGCAACAAGCCATGGATACCACTACATACTACTTTCAATTCAGTTTTGATTTTGGCTCCAGAACAAAATAGATCAAAATATCAGACTATGTACATGGAGTTCTAATCTCCTATCATCCACAGTTAACAGGTATTCATTCCATGTTTAATACATACATAACAGTTTCATCATTGAATTAAGTTAATAAAATGCCTTGAATGACCACCACACAGGCCCATATACTTAGACACTAGATCAGCGCACTGTTGCAGAATCAGAATAATTGTGCAAGATTTCATTTCCAGAGTTCATCATTCCATAAATATTTGCATATATAGCTGCAAACAAATGAAGGTTTTAAACAGGAAGGAAAGAAATCTGTTAATCCCATACAGACTGGAAGTACATATCATTGTTACATTCAACACAGCCAGTCAAGCATGTCAGATGCTCCCTGGTGTGTGTACAGCCTGAACGTGTTCCATATACAGGTCAAAAACCTGTATATTTGGAAATGTGAATAGTATTGGATGAGAGAAGATTGCTAATTAGGTACCAAAACAAGGCACAAATGCCTCCAAATATGTCTCATGATATGATTTTACACTGCATAAATATGTTACTGTTGTGAGCAAGTTCCATATAGTATGCACTGACAACATTTCATAAAATTGCCCACGACGTCTTGCAACGTTAAAACGAATAAAATATATCCATCAAGCGTTACAGTACTTCAATACGTAGTACACATACTGAGACATGAAAAGTCAGTTGTTTACGAGTCAATGCAAGAAACAAGGACTTCATTATGGCTGTGCGACTTATATACAGGAATTCATATTAAGTAAGATGATTGAGGGCGAAAAAAACGGAGTTAATATCAAAAGTAAACTCACCCTTCGCATATTTTCTTGACCCTGGTCTTCAGTTGATCGCCTTGGAAGAAGATGATGAAGACACTCTTCTGCATCTCATCACCCTACAAAATAATGAAAATTGCATTTTTAGATCAATTTATGCACTGAAATATATTGTTGTATTCCTGTAAATATCAATAGTTTTAGCCTTGCCTGACTTAGGATAGTTAAGTATCAATCCATCCAACTGTTGCCTCATCAACAATAACTTTCAAAATGTGGATCCAAAATCATCAAGTCCCAAGTGTTTGTTCTGCCATCATCTCCGAACCCCAACCCAGATACTCTTCTTCATCTCATTACCCTGCCAATGAAAAAGGCATGGTTTGATCAATTTATACACTGAAAGATTATGTTGTACTGTCTGGTCAGTAAAGTATCAATCCACTGTTGTCTCATCTACAAAGGCTCGCAAAATGTGGATCCAACTTGATCAAGTCTCAATTGTTTGGTTCCCATCTCCCTCCAATTACCCCCCCCCCTCCCCCGGCCCCATCCCGACTTGACCTGTCGGATTCAAGCATTTCTACCTACCAACATGCAAGTTTGCCTGCCAAGTAACCTAAATGTACTGGGATCCTCCAAGGCAGTGTCGATCTCTGCTAGTCCATCTTATACCGTTAAAGAATCAGTGGGTGAGAGGAGGGGGAAGGGAAAACACAATAGCCAATAACCTTTGTCTTTTCATATATTTCACACTTACTGTACTGGGATCCTCCAAGGCGGTGTCGATCTCTGCTAGTGCATCTTATACCGTTAAAGAATCAGTGGGTGAGAGGAGGGGGGGGGGAGAAAACACAATAGCCGATATCCTTTGTCTTTTAATATTATTCACACTTACTGTACTGGGATCCTCCAAGGCGGTGTCGATCTCTGCTAGTCTGAGAAAGACATTGCCTCGACAAACTCTCCACAACATCTGCTCAAAGGCTGGAATTCTTTCACGTTGGATAACTCCAGCTACAAACCTGAAAGAAAATATGCCTTGCGTTATTTTTCTGTAATGTCTGGGGAGTAACCTCTAAGCAAATAATTGATCATCGTGAGTATTGACCAGCCCAAAGGAGGTCAAACTGTTGGTATTTAGGAACGAAATTTAATAATTTAAAGAAGAAAATTATATACCAAGATTGAGTAGAATTTATTTTTCAGGTGTCGAGTTGCAAAACCTGAACGTATTTATATTTTCAGTAAAACATTTACAGCTTTACCTTTTGGAATTCTGTATCATGATTAGAAGATTTTTAGCCTTGTCGGCTGCTATCTACTTCCCATGACCTCCACAGAAAAAAGCATTATTTTAATCATTAAGGTGGACATAAAATATAAGTATCAAGTTCATCAAAAGACTTGCTTCTTGAGCTTAATAATGTTTTACAAGGGTTTGCAGACTGTTACGTTGTTTGAGGTAATAAGTTCAGGACAGTGTTATTCAATGCTTTCCTTCTTTTATTTTCCGACTCTACAAAATGCCACTGCTTCCTTTCACAATCTTCTAACATCAATCCTTCATCAACAACCTCTGCTACCTTGCAACACTACTCGCTATCCTCTCACCCAACCTTGGCTTCTCTCTTTCCTTGTCTCTCCTTACTTTTTTTTTTAAGGAAAAGTCGCCCAGGAAAGAACCTGGGCACGAAATCCAAACAACTGATCCGCTCTCAACCCCAGTCCCCTTGCATCGGGACTGTGACTGTGTGATCATCGTCAGGTGTGCATCACCATTCCCCTCGAAAGGGAACAGATACTACACATGATCTCTCCTTACTACCTTCGCTCCTCACCTCACAAAAGCCACAGCCCAACTGCCCTAAACCCCTCTCCTCATCTCTAGCTCTATCCTTTAATCTTATTAGCAAGTCTTTACATGTCTAAGTAATCCCAGCTTTTTAATCCCATTAAGCTATCCCTAGGACATAAGCAGCTTTCTTCTCCTTACTTGCAGACTTCATAACACAGACAATTACATCTCAAGTGACCTCGGACCTCCACAAAAATTAATGCACTCTTAATTTTGCAATAACCATGTTGACAACGTTTTTACGACTTTGACCTCCATAGTCTTCAAGTGACCTTGAGCTCTACAAACTTTCAACGTAATCACCAACAGGGATCTACATAGAACCAACTAAAAAGTTCAACCAAAATATAATTTTGGAATTTAATATTGATTAGTTTACAAGTAGGTTTCACATACACATATACAGTATGCACACAAACACACACACCGTCACCATTTCATCTAGATTCCTTCTGCCTTCTGTAAGGAATCCAAATACACCATCAATCAAATCAGCACAGAATCTGAGATTCATAAATACAAATAAACTGAAGAAGCAGTACCAGCAAATATTGCATTACACAAAACTACTGAAGAGTTGAAATCTCTGTCAAAAGCAATAAATTACTTGCAATGGCACACCTCTTCCCTAAGTGGAATAACCATACTTTCTTCAGCATATACCACATTTTCTAAAGCAGCTTATCTTACTTTCCTTTATGGTGATTGAATAGATACTTAAATTCAGATAACTTGACATGTGCATCAAATATATTAGCCATTGCCAATGCTTTGACAATTACAAAAGAGCCTGGGAATCCATCAAGGGGCCTCACTTGAAATTGTCAAAATCAATACCTGATGTGTATAACAGATGGCTTATACAGTACCAGCTACAACCAATGCATGAACTACAGTACCAGCAAATTGTCAAGGCTGCCTGTTGAACTAAATATACTTGTCTGTAGTATACAATGTACAGTATTTGGGGATTGAAAGAAAAGTTCACAAATTCCATAAATTTGCTTGCTTCTATCATTTGATATCAAAATAATTGTGCGCAGCGGTGAATGATAAAGGCAATGTGCAAATATGAGGGTTGAAATTATGCATTATACAGTACTAAATTAATTGCATTAATATACCTCAGATTATACTAAAACTGTCATAAATCACAGTTTAATGGTTAACTTCACCAACAGGTCTGCTGGATGGTCGCAAGTTAATTATCTCAAATCAGCTATGGTACGGGAAGTTTCATAATCAATGTTACCAAAAATACAATATCATACAAATATAATTAATATCCTTATAAATGTTAATCAAAGAGATTTTCGGTGGCTAAACCAGTTGTTTTGACTACAATAACTACAGAAAAGAGAGTGTAGGAGAGTGGGAGGGAGGTGGTTGAGTGGGAGGGAAGTAGGTGAGTGGGAGGGAGGTGGGTAAGGGAGTCCTATAGAATAGCCCTCACAAATTATCCTTCCCTCACCTTACCTATGTAGGACATCAGCTGTCCTAATACTCTGCCCACCCTCCTCCTCCCCCCCCCCGACCCACACCCACCCTCTATGTCTGATGCCAATCCTGAATTCGGTCAACCCAGAATTGTGTTAAAATTCACAAATTGCTCACCCAAAGCTCATAGCCTGTCCTGGACGGAGTCCCTCCTCTCCCAGCATGGTGTGGCTCTCCTCGTCTTTGTCCACATCTCGTATCTGGAAATCATGATGATAGTCAATCTTTGGTCCCAAAGGTGGATAATACAGTAGCATGCAGGATATATACACGAAGGGAATCACAAGACACACAACATGGAAGCAAAATGAAATGAAATATGGAAGAAAGATACAGAGACAAAGATGAGGAATGATGGAATAGTGAAGATAATAAAGACAACCAAATGAGGGTTTTTGTCCACTTTTGACAAACAGAAAGAGAAAAGAATGAGATGTATGTATCTATGTATAATAATGTGTTAGTATAACACTGCATCACAATATATTTGCATATTTTTGTTGAGTTGCTAATTTTTTATATAGATCTATATCTTGACACGATTGGCCACATTGTTGACTTGCTAAATGTCTCTTCAGATTCACCATAGCTTACAGCATGTGCAAGTACTGTATAAAAAGACAATGGTTGTGGTAGCAAAAAATCTGAAAAGTATCAAATAATATCCTATGTATTCTTTCATACTAAGGTTCAAGATTTGACTGATTCAACAGATATTTAAAAGCAAGTCAATGGATGGCTGAAAAATGAATACGAAACTATGAACAGATATTAAAACTGCTGCAGTATGATATGACACTTTAGTTGATTGTGTCAAGGCCATTTCAAAAACAAATATAGTTAATATTATGTTTAACACAGTACAGTCACTCCATTTGAAGCTTCAACTGAGTATAGTGTGCTCTTAAACTGAAGTCGGACTCAAGGATCATTTTGTCACAGATAAGTTTTTAAAAAATTGAGCAAAACACAGGATACTGGTATTGTTGGTTGATTTTAACTGAAGGTCTAGCACCACCATATATAGTATCAATACTGTTTGCATGTACATGCAGGATGCGAACAAGTAACTAACACCTCTGCATATATGTCAATAACATTAAAATGTATAAAGAATTTACTCGGCTTTTGATTTTCATGCAAGAACATCAGAAAGGGAAATAACGTTAACAGGAGGGACGCAGAGAGGTTACAAACTGTATACTACAATGTGTACAAAACATACAGGAGTTATATTGATCATGCTACACATTGTCAAGTAGAAGTGGAAGTATGTTTAGTCCTTGTTAAATCCATAGTGTATATGAGTGCAGTGTTAAGTGTGCTTGACATATGTTTACCTAAATGTGCATATAACTCAGGTCAGGCACCAACCCATATATTTTTCTTTGAATTCACTGTGATAATTTTGGTAACTTACTACCATAGCTACTGCACTTTCCCTAAACTCACATTGCTACATCACGGGACATAGGCCATGTACGAGGCCACTGGGGATCACAGAGAAAACTTACTGAACACTTGTGTGCTCAAACAACGTAACAATAGCCAGGGGGTCTTCAAGTCCCTCAACTCTTTGGTTACCATTGATAGTAATTAACACAGTCACTTTTAACCACTGATGACCTTAAAATGACATTTGGCCTGCACCAAAAGTACTCAAATGCTAGCACTCATTAAGGGACACGTATACTGTGTACAAATGTAGTTATTGAGTGAGCATTTTTATTTTTGGTATATTTAGTTTTTAGTGTAGTTTATCACTAATCCATATGCAGATAATATGTGATATCACTTGTCCAGGGCTATGACAATGTCCGAATACACACAAAAGTTTTTCAACTAAGTCATACTTAAGAACATACACTGTGCTATACAGCTAGCACTTTCAATGTTACAGTCTCTTTGAAATGTCTTATTTGAAGGGGTCTCAAGGGTGTAGCTAAACTTCTTTCTTTTAGGGGGCCCAATGTTTTAAGGGGGAATTCCGAACCTATTTTCTGCAAAGAAAACATTTTTATTCTGACATGTTTTTTTAAGTCACCATATCTTTGTTTTAACAGCCAAATGATACCACCCACATATTATGGCTGATTCAAAGCAAAATCCAACTTTCTGGAAATTATGCCTTTCAGGTTTGCCAAACCGCCCACTTTTTGTTTTTCCGTGTGTATAAGGTTCCTGTGGTTGATATCTTGATGAACTCTACAATTTGAAAATTAGACCTTGTCGTTGATGACTTGAGGAAACCATTTTTATCCTGATTGATGTCACCAATAAAATAAACAAACAGCTATTAATAACACATAACAATAATTCTGCCTTTCTATTTTAACTGACCTCTTCAAAGAACTGCTGAGCTTTTTCAAGAATGTGTTTCAATTCTGTCAGTTCCAGGTAGTTTCTCTTGAGTGCTTCTTGGTTGGTGTTGATTTCTTGAATTTCATTTTCAAGTTTCTCAAAGCAAGACTAGAAATTTAGAAAAAAAAACAGAAAATTCAGAGATGTCAAATCTTCCTTAAATAATGTCCTTTCTCATTTATTAGCTGTAAGAAAGAAACGATTTTATTTGAATATGGTTTATCAGCATAAGCTTTTAGTCCAGAAATGAACGCAGCCTCAACAGGAAAACAACAGACTGCCAAAAGAGCCAGGGTAAAAAACACACAACCATTACAAAGGTAACATTTAACGTAACCAACAAAGCTACAGTATGCCTACTCCACAATAACTGCTACAATCTTTGAAGAAGGTTCCTTATAAATTATGTCAAAACTGTCCAGCCTCTTCCTGTTTTCTTAAGATTAATGTACAGAGATATCTTATATGGAACACTTGGTTAACAGCTCACCTTCTTCGACTGTACTCATAAATACTTTTTAACTCCATACTCAGTACATTAAAAGTAGAAAGGAAACCATTAAACTTTAGCCTACCTCCAAATCAATCATCTCTCTAGGTGCTGGGGCTTCTGGATTCTCACCAGTGTCAAGAATCCGGATATCAGCTCGTAGAATTTCTTTCTCCAAGAATCCTAAATATCGACAAGACATATAGATAATGAATTCCCCAACTCTAGTGTTTGGTTTTATGCACATCTTTGCTAAATGAATAGGGCTTTTACAGTACTCAAGGTCAAGAGATAATACTGTACCTGGTCGACATGGAACAAACCCTGAGCCTATCAGGGTATGTCGGGGGGGGGGGGGGGGATGACTAATAGCAATTAAGTTCCACAATCTGTGAAATACCTATATATCTCCATATCTCCCTTGTACAGTATGACAAGTTGGATGTGTACAACAGGAAAACAACAGACCCTTTGGCCCAAGGAAACAAGGGTATGTAACAATTCTACCTTGCTCCTCAAAGTATAGTTATAAATTTACAACAGAATCAAAAAAACACATTTGATTTTCTGTTTTGCCCATCTACCATCTACTGAATGCGAAAAATATGTATCAGTTTATAAAAGAAAGTATGTACTCTCTTTTTAAAACTTGCATGATTGGAAGTATGTATGTGAACATGAGAAATCCACCGCCCCCCCCTCCTCTACGGCATCCATTTAAGCATAATCTCTCGCAAGGCCCATATCATGCAGCTACAGCCCCATACCTTGGCTCCCTTTAACCACCACATCTGTCAGTCACCCGTCAACATTGCCAATGCACATATCATGCAGTTACAGCCCCATACCATACCCCTTTAACCACCAAATCTGTTGGTCACCTGTCAACATTTTGCTTCATTAAATATTTTAATACTTACGTAGTTTTCTTTCCATTTCATCACAACGTCTTACTTCATTTACAAATTTCCTTTGAAAAGCATTCACATCAGGATTAAGCTGAAGAGAGGTGGATTCAATACAAATTAACAGACATATCAAAAGGCTGTAAAAAAGACCAGTTCAAAACTTTAGTTCAAACTCACACTTGATATTCAAACATTACAAGCCATTAAAACAGATTGGATGCCAAGAAAAATATCTTGGAAAGTACCGTATATTGAGTCATAAAGCAATATCCATTAGATTTACGTACCAGCAATTTCTATTTGCAACAAGGGTTTACATCAGTAATGTAAACACAGAGTGCAAGTAGAGTGGTCTCTACTTCCTAGTAATTCCCAAAAATGGAAAACTGTGCTTTCACTTTTCCTTTCTGAAAGCTTTCATAAGCTTTCAAAAATTTCATATTTGCTTGTAAATTTGAGTATTTGTTTCAAATTCAGTTTTGTTTTAAAGTGAAGAATCTACTTTTGCTACCAAAAAAAAAGAAGAAAAAAAGAAGCAGTAACCTAAAAATACCAGTCCTTTACCTTTACCAACTGAGTTTTACCCCCCCCCCCCCTTCATGGTGATAGTTAATATAGATCTCTAAACCATTTTTTCTCATCAGTAATATTCTCTGCTTAAAAACAATGCTCCATAAGGAGGCATTTAGCTAACAGTTGCCCACCTTATCAATCTCAGGACTGCTAATAACATCTGTTGCATATAAAGGGAAAGTGATCTGTAATAACTAATAATGTGATCATTCATTCTGTATGTATACACTTAGGCTAGTTCTGTGAGCATCAAATATACTTACATCTCTAAACTGCACCAAGCCAAGCTCTCCCAGCTCAGCTACACAGGCATAGGCAGCTTCTGATTGCAGAAACACTTGTGCCTTACACATTTCCTCACTTCTGTACAAAGATCCCATGATGTATACTGTTTAATGGAAATCTGTAAGACAAAGAAACTTGAACATAAAGATAGCTACACGCAACAACAGCCAAAACCAATTCAATTCATGTTCAGTCAGTAACTGTGTCGCTAACTTAGCCGGAATATTCATCATAATTTATACTATCTACTCCATTGGAGAATTTTTGGTGTCATTTGGGACATAATTTTGTTCAAGTAAATAGACTTTAATTCCGTTAAAATCAATTTACAATTGCTTGATCTTGTCAAAACTTTTTTTACTTGACTTTGAAAGTGACGGCAAAATATTTATAGCTGATGATGCATTAATGCATTAAATTCCATTATAAACACACACCAATGGGATATATATGAGGTATATATTTCCACAAGAAGTATCTATACTTCTTGTGGAAATACCTCATTTACTTGTACGAGACCTGTAAAATACTAAAAAGATTTTTTACACTGTTATGATAGGGACTGACTTTTGCATCTTTATGTGGAATGCATATTTACTACATTATCATGTACATTTAGGCCTACCATCACCTTCAGTTTAATACAATTCAATGTACAAGGTCCAATTTTACTGTCGTAAAAAACTTAAGCAGGATCAAGTTCCATCTTTGGTCTTCCATTATTAGGTAGGTTTCTAAAAGCAACAGAGTCGTTTGTTGTTGTTCAATTATACGTTGAGACATGTTAACTATTTCCCTTGTAACTTATTTGAATTAATAAATAAATTTTAGTAAGAGATTATTACACAATTACATTTGTCAGGTGTTAAATTGTCATCCTCATATAGTTTGTTGAGAATGACACTCCACATTTCTTACTTACAGTTAAAATAAACGGAAAAATCCAACCTGTAAAATGTGGGACTTCATCCCCTGAGATTGTATTTCATTACACAGTCAAATAAAATTCACCATTTTAAGCCTACTGTTTGCTAGATTCATGATTTTACTGCAGAGAAATATGGACATAACAGCAGTGGAAATATATCATGGACTAAGCTCAATTGTACGCATTTAACTGCGGTACAACACCTATGATGTAGATTCGCTGCAGTAAAATGAATGTATTGTATTTCGGTAAAATTTTCGATACCCTAACCTTAGACTTAGAGTTACTGTTAGTTTTAGGGTAAAACGATAAAATCGCTCGCAGTAAGTTCCCAACGTTGTGACAACAATCTACTGTAGCCCTATTTGTACGTTGCTAAAAATAAGAAAACATAACATTAAGTCAGTGGATACATGCCAGAGCTACGGGACTACTGGCGTAAGTTTTTTAATAATTTGAAGGTTTTGCTTAATGATTAAATTAAGATAGATTTACCTGAAATACTTCGGCAAATATCTTCCGGTCTAGGGTGAAGACTTGCTTAAATCAAAATGTATTTGTTGGTGTGGCTAACAAAACAGGAGACTTCACAACATATTGCTTCACTGATTTCGGCATTGAAAAATTTTGTTGGATTTATAATCAATTCTGGGCTGGGCAGTTCGTTACGTATGGGCGGCCATATGGGTAAAAAACAAAAGAGTAAGCATGATACGAAACTCACAGGAAACAACTTAGCATTCAGGGTATAGCTCCGAGGGTGATAACCATTTCAAAATGTGATAAAAGCTTCTTTTCTTATGTTATTAATAGATGATCATTAATTAATATTCATATGAATTAGAATAGGAAAGAGGGACAATGAGTTCATCATAAACGTTGTTTTTCACATGAAAACACGACAAGATGAGGATGTTCGTCTGCATAAAAATGTGACTACGATATGCTGGGAAAATTAGAATTAGGATAAGCCTAGTATCATATAAGTAAAAAAATTTTTGAAAGTGGCGAAACGTAAAGAGACCTGTATGAGCATTTTTTGAAATAAATGTGATATATACAACCTTTATCGACCTAGTCAATAAATAATTCGTATGGTAATGGTAATAATAACAGTCATGTAAATCCTATATATGGTATATGGATCTGACAGTATGGCAGCGAGGTATATCACAGTTCAATGTTTTCTAAGAACCATGTGAAGTTCAGATCCTGTCTAAATAAATTAAATGAGCTGGTTAGTTGCTTCCACAGTTACTGATGATAAGAAATGCATCTGCGATTCTACAAGGACAAGGTAATATCCCATGCAGAAGCAGTCTGAATAGGCTTATTACGTACACCATATGGATATACTATCTTTCAGTTATAACTCATTGGAAGCGTCAGTATTACCCTGACAGTTTATACCTCAATGGTTTGAGATACCGTGGTTATCTTTTGGACCTCTTTGCATCCACGTTGTACGTAGAGTAAATTGGAAGTCTACTGAGGTGTGCTTGGAAGAAGTCTAGGGCGTTCTGATCGTTGAACTTGCTACACTGCCTTAAGAATTGAGTAAGTAAAACACTAGAAAACAAGATCGACAAATTTCAAAAATTATTGAAGAGACATAATGTTACCAAACTGCAGGCCTACTGCAAAGTGCAAACAAAGCTGCCTGTGTTGGTGAATATATAAAATCAGTTTGCCTTTGAAGAAGATGTAGATATGATCTGTATATATCCTCAATTAAAAGGGTTTATTCATTATCATTATTCCGTTCCTCGGATCATGGTTTAGCTCGGCATGCTTAGATGTACCACAAAACTTATTTGGGAAACATATGAGGTACTTTTTTTTGGAAGTCACCTAAGAATGAAATGGGCACCATGGAGTCCCCTTTCATGAAAGGGGACTCGATTCTGAGAATGTGTGATCATCGTCAGGCGAGTATCACGGTACCTCTACAAGCTATATGGGAACATATCATTCTACAACATGATCTTAGCCAAAGGCCGAGAAGAGATTTGGAAAACGTTTGGTTTTAATGGACTCAATTGACGTTAACCATGATTTTTTTTAATGGAATTTTCAAACATGTATTCGTGCTTAAACGAGTCATTGCTGTTTTTGTTATTCTTTATAGTGTCAATTATTACATTGCTTTTCAGTCCAAAGGTACGTTAGGTAATCGAACTGTAATCAAAACGGTGACATTTCAACTAAAGCTTGCAATCGCACTCAATCGCATTATGCGTTATGGTCTATTGTTGGTGCGCCAATCGCGCCATGACGTCATTAACCGTTATGTTTACAACTACACAAGATCTGCTTGAATCCAACCAGACCTAGCTACGACTCAAATTGCGTGGGACAAGTGTCTTACGCTTTTTAAAACACAACATTCCAAAACCGAAAGTAAGTAAGCAATCCCTGCAAAATTCATTAACATAATCAAACAAAATATTGGCAAAATGTGGAAAACTGTTAGGAACCACAGCCAAATAGAAGCGTATATAGGTTTCAACATCGTTAGCCTATAATTAGGTCAGTGCACGCGTTTTGTGCAACAACGTGTAGCCTACCGAAACCTAATGTTATCTTCAATACAATATGTAGCCTAAGTAAGCGAGTGGATAGCAGTGTAAATGAACCTGTAATAACGTAGTGAATAGTACTTGGACTGTATGCATATGGTGAAGATCAGAATTATTCACCAGCTGTTTTAAAGTTAGAGTTTAGAAAGAGTATCTGTTAAATTAAATATAGGCAGTGGATATATAGCCGTCAGACGGTTCCAGATTCCAGTTTACTAGTATTTAGCCGTCACTTCCGTCTGACATGCGCAGTTATCAATCTTGCCATTAGCTGCCATTTTGAATGTTGTCTTTGAATGAGTGAAGTTGTGATGTGATTGCGATCCATTTTTAAGCATGCCTCTAGCTGAAGGTGATAGTTTTGACTCGTTTTTGAAATATTTGAGACGACTGATAAAGACGACTGATGCAGGAAAATGTGTCCATTATAGTGTCCATCTAAACTATTAAACGGGCAATGAAAATAACGGAATAAACCGCACATAATCGGTAAACAAACATGCTTCATCAAACATCACATATGAAATATTTCAAAAATCCCGCCGTTTGCCAATGCAAAGACGGTCAAATAGTAGTAACGCGCAGAAAACCGCCAGAAAATTTGCGGGACGGCAAAATAACTCGGGGACCGGATGGTCCGCTGGCACCAGTCCGCAAGATTGATAACTGCGCATGTCAGACGGAAGTGACGGCTAAATAGTAAACTGGAATCGGGAACCGTCTGACGGCTATATCCACTGCGTTAAATATATATGACCTATTTACGCAAAAATTCTAGTGCTGTGGGTCTGTCCTATTCCTAAGTAGCCTAAACCAAATTGGATCATATTATTTGTTTCATCATAATAATGATAATGCACTTTCATTATGTTTTGGGCAACAATGGTGTGGCCTAATGAACCGAGTGTTATTATAAACACTTGAATAATTAAACCTGTGGGTAGCAGTGTAAATGAACCTGTACATTATCATAAGCGTAGTAAATAGTATTAGTAGGCCTAGGCCTACTTATAAGTATGAAAGTTTTCTTGCAGTTAGAAGGTTAATTCTTGCATTTGAAATCGTTAGCCAACCCTTCATACTGAATACTGTAGTTAGTGTAACTTGTCAACTTAGTATGACTAAGTTAGGATTAATGTAGTTGCATCATAATAGTGATATTGCATTTTTTATTACCTCTTGAGTGATTGTTCCATAAAGTTATGTTATTCATATGAGGAAGGATCATGATATCAGAGAAAGTTTAACATGACAATGTGATCTTACCGTCATATTTGGCATTTAGTTGGGTTGGACTTGGCCATTGCACAGCACTCTGCATCTCTAACTCTGTACAACTTACAGGTTTCTTTTTGATAATATTAAGTGAATTCCTCATTTGTTTGGATTTCTGTATTGAAGTTATGGCTCAAAGGTGTCGTGAAAGGTTTTGCATTTTACCAGTTCTATAATAGGTCAGTTATTTGAAGTCCTGACATTTTGATTCAAGTATACTCCTCTAATCTTTGTCTGAAGTCCACTTTTGCTCTGCTTTCATAGTTGGTGACGACATGAAAATGTCGTGACAAATCCACCCCTATGAGTACCCAAGAACTTTTTCCAGACTTTGAAGAGGGTACTCGTATGACAGGACTTGGACAAACATGGATCGTTGGGTCTCATCTCGGGATGGGTCGATGTGCAAAAGTGTACCACATCACGACAGTCGATGGAAGTGTCGAGGCAGCTGCTAAAGTGTTCCGAAAAGAAGACAAATACAAATTGGTTTTCATAAAAGAAATTCGAAATTTGGATGGCGTTGCTGGAAACAGTCAGATAGGTAAATTCACACAAATCTTAATGTAGACCACACATACATATGTAAGATAGGTACAGACATCACAGTGTACATTGGTAGACAACGCATCAGATCTTTTTGTCATTTACATCGAGAAGTGAATCTTAAAGTGTAGGTACTTCCTGATTTACATTGTACATACTGCAATTTAATGAGGTAAGGAAACAGACCTGTCTAAGAGAAAGGCTCCAATTTGAAATTACTTGCAATTTCTTAACCGATTCAACTATCCATAACAAAAAAATCCTATCTCAATATATACGGTTGATGTTATGGAACTTGATTTGCTAAACCCTTGATTCTTCCCTCGAGTGGATCACAGTAGCTTGTCCTTTATGTCAGATGAGCATTTTAGGATGTCATAAATTTTTTTAGGAATCTAATTTTCCTCTGTGAACAAGGGAGTTAAATATTAAAAAATAAAACAAGATCATGTTCAGCTCAATTGCTTTGATGCCATAATTCACTCTCTTGTGGCATTCACAAAATAACACACTTTAAAAAGTCATATTTCCACCATACAAATTATGCAATGGAGAATGTGATTTTGACCTAAAGTTGCAGAAATTTCCACATTTTTATTTTTATTAAAGCAATCAACGTCAGCCACCGAGATCAATCCTGTTACTAAGCAACAGTCTGTATGAAATGGACAAATTTAATTCTAATTTAATTTGTTGTCTTTCTTTGTTTTGTTTTTCCTTTCAGTCTCAGTGTACGGTACTTTCACACACAAAGGTCATCCCTGTCTGATCTATGAACTCTTGGATTTCAGCTTGAAGGAGTTGCAGTACAAATATGACCACTTAGAGGTCTTGTTACCTTGCAGCACTAACAACAACAATAACCAAGAAGGTGTGGAGTGTTCGAAATCGACCAATAAGAAGGCGGCATCCAGTTCTGCGGCCAATCAGGAACCAAGTAAAGGGCTTTCATTGTTTCTTATCCAGTCATTGTATAGAGATTTGCTTAAGTGCCTACACCATATCCATGGCAGTGGGTGGGTTCATGCTGACCTCAAACCAGCCAACGTGATGTGGAGTGCTCAGGAAGGAGTTTGGAAGGTGGTTGACTTTGGCCATAGTTTTGAAGAGAATAATCAGGTGAGGAGACAATCTTTTGGAGACAGATAATCAGGCGCGTAGCCAAGGGGGGGAGGGGGAAGCCGCCCCCCCCTTGAGCAAATTTTTTTTTGTATGTTTTTATGATATCGCTAGTAATTTCAAAGAGAAAATGCTAAGATGCAACTTACAAGGCCTCGGAAGTGCCATTTCCAGAGATCTGGAAGGCATTTTCAGCCAAATTTTCTTGTTCGCTTCACGCCAACCCATGGTGGAGCTACGCTTAGATAGTTTGCAATGCCGTTTCTACGGCTCCGAAAGTATGTCTACAGTTTCACCCCTCCCTTGGCAAATTCCTCGCTCTGCGCCTGCAGATAATGGATTGTCTGGTATCGCATAGGTATAATGCTATGCAAATTTGGTGAAATTGCTGTCCAACTGCAAAGGAAGATGTAACACTAAGAAATTGCCATACAAGACCAAAGATGTATAGCAGATTTTGTACACAGAAAGTGCAGTATTTTATTTAAGAGACAAATATTCAATGCCTTCAAAACTGCTACACAAAATTTGAACACTAAATTATTTTTCCCTGAATAAGCCAGTTTTCCAGTAGAAGTTTAGGGTAAATGTCCATTGGCATCACAACTGCTATGCAATATATAAATACTATATTATTCCATGATAGACGCAGGGAATAATTTGTACTTGAGCTGCATTTTGTGTAGCATTTTGCAATTGATGCATGCATACTAAAATATACCCTGAGACGTCCACCATAACTGTGAGTTAGTACTCAGTATCCATTGCAGGAATTGATCACTTTGGTTTTAAAGGAAATCTGTTTTGCTCATGGCAGTGGAATTTTCCAGCAATAAAAGAGTCATATAGTGTTGCAGAGCTTGTCTGATTTGTCCCTACGAAGCAAAACCATTGTTTTGTTTTTTAAGTCTTTGAAAGGAGCATAGAAATTAATGTGTCTAGAATGTGATTTGAATTAAGGATCTCAAAAACAGTAGTCTTATGCTCTACCATTTGAGATATGCAACCATATCTGGTAGTGAGCCCTGTTTCTCAGATATGTTTCTTTACAAAGTCCAAATTTCGCTAATAAATGCCCTGTCCTTTTGCTTTATGGGTCGTAACCAAATTAAACTTGAATAAGGGACTCCCTGGGTACATATTTTTTATACATGGTATTGCTATAAGATGCAGTGGCAGCACCAGGACAGAATGAATTCACCACAGATATATGGCTGGATAGATCAGTAGTGTGCAGCAGGACTTGTATTCCTGTGGTCACTGGTTTGAATCCCATAATTTCTCGGCCCTTTGTAAATTTGGATAATTTTGCTGTTATTGAATATAAATGAATATGAATTTTCTGTTATTGATTTGCCTTTTATATATTTCATTGCTTCTCTCACACCCCCCCCCCC
>KN884433.1:3843-13924 GCA_000934455.1 Apostichopus parvimensis
TCTCAAAACAAATCATCTTTTAATTGAAACTGCAATCAATTTAAAAAGTTCTGCAAAATTTAACAATTTTTTTTTTAAATTTAAAGAAAATCTGCCGGAGTAAAACAAATTATTGCATCAGATCCTCCTCTAAAAACAAACTAAGGGAAAAATCGTTGCTCCACAATCTCACAAGAAATATGGGAAGAAAAAAAAAAACCAGGGGTAGTAATCTATATCGTGGCCTCTTTTAATATTTTTAAAAGGATACAGTAGCTATGTGGTAGAGAAGGACTATGTTCTAAGCATCTGGGTAAATTTGACATTCAATTCCTGTAAATGAACCATTCAAACACTTGTATATTTAATAATTCATAATTAATTCATTCATTCATATGTTTTGAACTTTGAAACAAACCAGTGTGATATCATACTGTTCAGTACAGTAGCTGAACAAATTTAGAAAAAGAAAATAACTTGATGTGTTTTTCTTTAAATTCTCAACGGAAAATCTGAAGTGAAGGGAGGGAGGAGCAATTCCGGCACTCTTCGTACACTCTAATCGTACAGTGAAGTTACTACCATTCAGGAGGGTAGGAAGCTTCCAAAAAGGGGGGGGGGGGGGGGAGCACAACATCAGAGGGGCACTTTCTCATTCCACAACCACCACTCATTATGCTATAAACCGATACACACCGGCCATATCACTTAAATATATATGATGTGTTAGTATGTTATCAATACTATTATGGTGCACGTGACTCTATCAACCTACATCTGTACTTCTGTCCATCCATAATTTAGAACTTTCCAAAACAATTCCTCCTGTGTTTCTTCCTTGAACAAAAGTCTTTAGCAACCTTGGTTATATTCCTTAGCATGTACTGTACAGACTAAATATAAATAATTAAAATAAAATATTAAAATTAACAAAAAGCTTAAGATATCCAAAAGACAGTTCTTCATCAAAGGGGCACATTTTATTTGCCAGTAGGGAACAATTGCTATTTTGGAAAAAAGTGGGGGGGGGGAATGTGCCCCCTGGCTCCTACCCCCTGCTCCCAACCCTAGATGTTACTATGTGGAGGCAGGAGGGGGTGGGGGTGGTCAATGTGGCAACCTCAGATTGCCTGGAAAACTTACATGGTCACATCACTCTAACCTACTTTCCAACCACTCTTACCATTTTGAACTTCTTTGACTGATCTCTCTAAGATACATTCATCCGTTTTTCAAAATTTGAGTTTCTATAATTTCATCCCTGTTGTTTACGAAACTACCACATTTAATCTGTCCAATAAATCGAGACTTGACTTAATAAAAGAGTCAGTTAAAAAACAGAACAAAGAACATCAAATATTTTATTCTTTTGGTAAGTAAAGGGATAAAAAAAGAAATATTATAAATAATCCACATCTGACGAGAGATAATTTCTGAAAGATGCTGGTATTTTTGTGAGCCTCTCTTCCTTATCAAGACCAGACACTAAAAACTCGGGCTGTAACCAGAGAACCGAAACAGGGTGGCTCCACATGTTACTCACAGAGATTTGGTTTGAAGTAATCAGACCAATATTTCAGTTAATTAGCAGGTAAAGAGAGGACAAAATCCGACCAATATTTCAAACAAAGTGGCAACTAACTATCGAGAATAACCTCCAAATTGGGCAGTTTTGGGATTTTTTTTTTTCCGTGGGTAGGAACAACTCACTAGTTGAGAGGTTACAGAAGCTTGGGATACCCTCATCAAATCACAAGTGGGTGCTTTTTAATATACTATTTTGTTATTTATGCATTTTTGGTGTTAAAGTGATAGAATGGTTTTAGTACTGAGAACATCAATTCAATAAATGCAGTTGGATGAGAGTATATTCTCCTTTCATGTACACAAAAACAATGGACTCTCCAATGGAGGATGAAAATCAATAGAGGGCGCTATCATATTTGTCCTTGGATCTAGCTTCTCGAGACTTGACGAGCCGTCCCTATGAGTTTGAGCAATAACGTCAACTTGGAATCACCAGCAGTACTCATAGCATAGCCAGTACCATGTGTTGATCGACATAAGTCTGTTTGTAATTATTAAAGGAGAAATCGTTAAATATTTGTTTTCAGAAATGCACCATGTATTAAATCCTATATTAAATCCTTGATGAACACCTCCCGTGCCCTTCTATAACGGTTCATGTTCTGACCTAAATCAGTCAGTGCAAGTTTGTTATTGCCCTCCCTTCCCCTCTCTTCCCCACACCCCCACCCCCTCCCATCTTTGAAATCCTTTGCATATCACTTATCCTATTCAGCATACAAGATTATGGACATGAATTGCTATTGATCTTGTCCTGGGAATTGTTTGAGGGAGAAATACTTCACAGCAATAAAGAACATTCCAGTGACAGACATACATACACAGTAAAACAGTTTGATATACAATAAAAAAAAATGTAAAAAATCTTACAATAGAAAGGGTCAGGTTGCAACACACATATAAAATCTAGAGGGGTAACTAGCTCCCATGTATTAGGTATACAAACAATATGAACAAAAGAATTAATTAATTTATTAATTAATTAATATACAAATATTTAACAAAATAACATTACACACAGTATATCCATTTCTATTTAAAGTCCTTACAATTTCTGCAATAAATTGATGGAATATTGACTTTTTTTCTTTCAGTTTTCTGCTATATGACATTACAACCCATAAATTCACTGCAGTGCTCAATACTTAGCCTTAAAACAAAATTTAATATTGTTTTCTACAGGGCTGTTTGCTGTGCATTCTCCCAAGCACTTTAAATTCTGTTTTTTGCCCCGTACATTTTGTGACTCTATGGCATTTCATGACATTACAGAATGTTAATTTATCAGCCATTAAAGTAGCCATTCAAAACAATATGTACAGTAAACATACCAATTCAATAAAAAAAAATGCTAGCAAGGAGAGAAAAATCAGCACCAAAACGCCCAGTATTAGGAAACTTTCTTGACACTGTATGCAAAGTACTATAATGATCATACATAATAATCAGCAGTTATTTTTATGACGCTTGAAAGCGACCACAAATGTGGGAGAAACCCTGCAAGGGCTTATGGATTACAACTTACACGTCGGGTGGCTTCCAATTCAACATTATAACTCAAATTTGGAATCTTTCCATTTAAGATCTTGGATGAAAAACCCAACTTACTATGATCCGACCGGGGTAACGAACCCTGAATCACCCGATTGTTAAGCCTCATTGCTTCAAATGCCACCACTTTTATCAACTCGGCCACAGCACAGCACCAGACTATATATCTACTGTGCTTGGTGTCTACCACTCCACAGCACAGAAATGGCTGTATTACCAATCAAGGTTCGATAAGCTCGGATGATAAGAGCGCAGGAGATTGACTCTGGGACCACTGTGGTGAATTCCTGTTCCTTATTTTTAATTTCCTTAATATATACTTTAATAATATATTTTAAGAAGCCAAAATTTCTCGTAAGATCCCCTCTGGACGCTTTCTATGTTTCACTACTCTTAAATGAAAATTGGGGCGTGGGGAGATCAGAAAGAATGCAAAGTACAGTGGCTTCTGACCGACAAGTATCACAGCAAAGAAATGATTATAATGGATCGCCAAGGAATGACAGTAGGGGCTTTGCAGGGTTTCCTACAGTTGGTTCCATGGACATGCACAGTTACTTTCAATTCTTTGGGTTACTCCTTTCCAAGAAACTCTTTCCAAAGGAAGAAGAATTGACGAAAAAATTGTAAAACAAAAAAGGGTCATCAAATCCACATTTGAATTACAAGTTAGTGTACAGTGTGGAGGCTCACTAGGGTTTTGCCAAAAACCAAGTCTGTTTACAGACTGCGATTAATCAGCCAACCTTGGTATTAGGAAGGCCAGACATCGTGGAGTTTCAGACTTGTTGGAGTGTTAGCTCAGTGGTTAACGCCGGTGCCTTTCAATCATAAGGTCCCCGGTTCGAGGCACTCCCAGATTAATGTATGTCGTCCAGTTACAGAGTTGTTGACAATTAACATTTCATAATCATGGACGTTAAACATGAATGTAAGAGACTGACTTCGGTCAGCTTGCAGCTTTGATAAGCCAATGAGGCTTCTTCGCGAGTTCCTGCTTGCAGGAGGATCTAATAAACATATATACATACATAGTACTGTTACACCACAAACTATCGTATCAAAACTGCAAAATGGCTATCAGTAGCTCCGCCTTCCACATTTGCCTCTGGAGCATAAATCAAATTACAAAAGTAATGGGAAATTTGCACATGGCCTAAGCTCTAGCCTACCAGCATCCTTTGCAGTCCTGACATGGTTGAAGACACAACAACACAGATAACGACCGAGGACGATAAAAAATCGCAGAAGCAAATTAAGGAATAAATTTCAATCCAGTAGTCTATCTTGATAAGATTTATATAAAGCCAGGTTTCTCTTGAACTGCAAGACTGATAACAAATGTAAGGGTACAATATCATGGAGGCAAAAAAAAACTTGCAACTTCTCTGTCTACCGGGACACTCGCCGAGCTCCCGATACAAATCATGGATGATGGATTTATTAATTCCAAGGACCCTAACTCTACAACTTAAACAACAGACAATTACCTCAGTCATATAATGGCATATTCACAGACATGATAAAAAATTTTTTAAAAATCTCATCGCTAGAGGGTGATGTACATAAATATACAAATCGTTTATAGGTTTAAGCAGAATGAGTGCCCTGTTTTGTTTTTCTTTATTTATATTTTTATTTATTTACAGAAGATTCATTCTTTCAGGATGAAAGAATACTGTAAAAGTATGAATTTTCTGCAAAATTCTCTCATCAAGAGTAGCTGCATCAATACAAAGCTGAAATTGTCAGGTTGATACCATTGCGTAGTTTCATTAATTAGTTTGTAGTCCTTTGTCTTTTTCTGGAAATTTCTTTTTTTGTCCTTGTAGAATTTATGTTAGATTCCATCAAAAGCCTGGAGTACAAGTATGAGTACAAATCCATTGGTGCTATGAGTATGAGTAATACTGTAGGCATCTATGGTACAGCGACATGAGTACACATACCAATAACACTCCCCATTAACAGTGTGAGCATGTGGTGGCGGTAAAAAACTGGCTCTTAGCGTGAATACAAAGTACTGACTCTTTTCTTTCAAAACATGCCTCAAGTACAAATACTAGTACAAACCCATGGGCGTGAGTACTAGTACAGGCATCTATGGTACAGCGACATGAGTACACAACACATACCAATAACACTTCCCATTAATAGTGTGAGCATGTGGTGGAGGTACAACTAGCTCTTAGCGTGAATTCAAAGTACTTACTCTTTTCTTCCAAAACATGCCTCGAGTACAAATGCTAGTACAAATCCATGGGGGTGAGTACTAGTACAGGCATGTATGGTACAACAGCAAAAGTACCGGTACTCAAAATTTTTTTCTCTCGAACATATATCACATTCCAAACATGTCTTGAGTACCAGTGCGAGTACAAATCAATGTGTGTGAGTACCAGTACGGGCATGTACGCTATCATACAAGTCACTGATTCAGGGAAAGTCGAATGTGTAACAATGCACAGAGCATCGGATCGGGATAAATTCAAATGAAGACTAAAAAATATTTAGATTAATTTTTTTTGGGGGGGGGTGTTTTTGGGGGGGCTGCACTGTTTGTTTGTTAATGTACTGTTGAAACAAAGAAAACTTGAAATGGAAGAGCTGATGACTTTAATGAATATTTAATAATCAAACAATAACACCAGGTTTTTATCCATGTTTTCTTGCAGTTCATGTCATAATTATTTAATTGATGGAAGAACCTAAACAGCGATAATTACTTTTAAAACATGGCACGCTTTATCAAAGTCTGTAATTGATGTTCGTCTGGGAGTCGGTTCTGCAACGGGGCATTGAGTGCGATATCGTTCTAGCCGTTCGCTCGCTGTATCTAAACTAAATTTGAAAGTAAGATAATCCTTTGACTCTTTCATACATACCAGCGTTTATACTTTGACAAAGTTTAGTTACGATTAACGAGATGGAACGACCATTGCCTGCGGTGTTACAGCAACTTAATTAGATTTTTAGGCAAAACTGATTAAAAACAAAAAGGAAATAATATGATCATTAATATATAATTCAGTTTGAATTAATGTCAATAAACTGGGATATATGACTAATACTGTCACATAATTTCATAATCAACACTTTTCTGTGGATTCACAGTTTTGAACATAAAACATGTAAACAAGTAAACAACTAGATACTGTACTCAATTCACATGTGGTAAACCTTATTTTTAAATAATTTAAAAACAATCATTTGAAATTTCACATGTGGGAAACATAATTTTAAATAATTTAAAAACTCAATTGAAATTTTAACGTTTAATGTGATGAGGTGGACCCTTAACTTTTCATATTTATTTGGGCATGTTACCATAGTGATACCAAAACAAATGTAGCACAACAGTTCCAGCATAGGACTTGTTTACAAAAATGGTTCAAGTCAAACAGGTTTTTGCCGCAGAGCTCAAACTAACTTGCAAAAGATTACTGTTTAGTTAAGTACAGATCTAACAACACACATTTTGGGTAGACAAATCCCACCATCGCTTTGCATCGATTCTAAAATTGACTGGACTTGGATATTTATGAACAACAAGCTTACATGTCTCCTCACAACATTTGCACTATCGCTGTACAAATGTCTAGAGTGCAATGGAAACCTTTTAAACCCTGTGCAACCCTTAGTGACTTGCCAATTCCAACCAATGCCCCTCCTTCTCAATCCGCCACCCAAAGAGTCCGATTCTTCTACGTATAAAAATTTGTCATCTCTTTGAATCTACCCATCTGGTTTCCGTGGAGACATTGCTTGTTGTTCACTGCGTTTAACTGAAGTCTCCGAACCTTTGTACTTGCTGCTCGATGGGTTTAATTTTCAACTGGTGAGGTTTTCCTATTTCAATTAGCGTTACTTTACAACTACAGTAATAGAAATGCGATGATGAGGTGCTGTACTCTAGAGGTAAAGTGCGAATGGGGAAAAAGTTTGGACATTTCGTGCCCGCCAAATTTTTTGTGATTTATCTACTTCAAGGTGTATGAACAGGAATTACGACAACAAACCTTTATACAGCAATTAAAATGACTGCTTTTCTTTCGGACCATTGTATGCCTGGTCTGTACATGTACTAAAGTCTATTGTATTCCAGACATCCTTTAGATGACACTACCAAGAAAACAGAATTGTTATAAGAATTATTGTCTTTCTTTTGTTTTGTGAAGAAGAAGAACCCTTCCCAGCCATATAAAGGAGTCATACAGTACACTGTACAAATCTAATTCTTTCTTCTTCTTAGTCCAGAAAATGTTAAGAGCCAGCCGGGGTGGCACTGGGAACAATTATTTATCACCAAGCAACCCTTTTGGCAGTCTTAATTTTTTCATTAAAACATATCTGCAGAATTCTTTTATCTCATATATTCCCCAGGTCACCCCCCAACCATGCCCCTACCCTCCCTCCCGCCATACACATTTTTCAGGTCCACTAACAGACCATAAATTATCATTTAGTTTATTCTGAAAATAAGAGTCTAAGTAAATTCTATATCCCACATTCTCCATAGCCTCCATATTTCAGTGTGTCCCCATATTAGACAGAGGAACCATACACAGAGAGAAACATTAAAAACGGCCCATCCACCATTTCCTCCACCAAGCTAAAGATGTCTTAACTTTCTACTTCTGTTCCTCATCTGTATATGTATGTACAGGGAATCATTTTATCCAGTATCGCATCGCAAATCGCAAACACAATACGGAGTGAAACTGCATCACAAAATAATACAAGCGGACGAATACATAGCGTCATTTTTTTAAGCAGAAACCACGATAGTACTTTAAGAGACAAAATTCAAAGATGTCAAAAACTGCTACACAAAATGTGAACACTAATTCTAAATTATTCCCTGGATTAAAAACCATGGTTGTCCGGTTGTATTTAATATGAAATAATACAACCGGACGTACACATATCAGGTTTATCTCTTTTTTATGCAGAAACCACGATAGTACTTTAAGAGACAAAATTCAGAGCTGTCAAAACTGCTACACAAAATATGAATACTAACTGTTTATTATTCCCTGGATTAATAAACCATGGTTTTCTGGTTGTCTGGTTGTATTACGAAATAATACAACCAGACGTATACATAGTAGGTTTGTCTTTTTTTGACGCAGAAACCATGATGGTACTTTCAGAGACAAAATTCAGAGCTGTTAGAAACTGCTAAACAAAATGTGACCACTACTGTAACTGTAAATTATTCCCTGGATTAATAAACCATGGTTGTCTGGTTGTCTGGTTGTATTACGAAATAATACAACCAGACGTATACATAGCAGGGTTGTCTTCTTTTTTTGACGCAGAAACCACGATAGTACTTTCAGAGACGACAAAATTCAGAGATGTCAAACACTGCTACACAAAATGTGAACACTGACTGTGAATTATTCCCTGGATTAATAAACCATGGTTGTCTGGTTGTATTACAAAATAATAAAACCGGACGTACACATAGCAGGTTTGTCTTCTTTTTTTGACGCAGTAACCACAATAGTACTTTAAGAGACAAAATTCAGAGCTGTCAAAAACTGCTACACAAAATATGAACACTAACTGTAAATTATTCCCTGGATTAATCAACCATTTATGCGGTGGATTAATTTTACTCAGTTTTCATCAAAATGATAAATTTGAATAATTCTTAACACTTTTCTGGCACAATAAATCTCATTTCCCTGTTCACTAACTGATCAACAGTCTTCCAGCTCGTCAAAGCCTACCAGTGAAACTGTCCACAAAGTACAACTGGGGGGGGAGTGGAGGGGGAGGGAGGGACTGCAGCGACATTATAAGATCAAATACAATTGCCGTCTATAACCAAGAATAGAGAGCCCCATAATAATTTTTGACACACTTGAGAAACTTCTAACATTTTATCAAGCCTTCTCTGCCCTACTGACGTTTTCCAGCGCCGCATATATGGCAGAGACGGAAAAAAAAAAAAAATAGGTCCCCATGTCTCTGAAAAACATTCACAAAATACCAGGATGATATACCAGGGCAAAACTGTACAATACTGATACATATTGAGTGCAAACCATGGGACATCATTTTGTGAAAAAAATTAATAAAAATAGTAAGTCTGCACAAAATTAGTTTATTTTCCATTCTACATACTGTAACAAGTCTAAAGTACATCGGAGAAGACAATCTTTGCCAAAGCACAGTAGACAAAAATTTATTGTCATTTCTTCCCCTCGATCCCTCCTGTGTATGATGTCAAGTTCATTTGATAAGGTAAGGCTAAAAAATTTGTGACGATTTTGTTATGAAATCAAAAACTCGGCAGGTCTTATTTTAAATATTGACGTTGTCACGTTGGTACCGTTGTAGCGTGTGGTATTAAAATACAAACTCACCCAACCATGATGATGGACGTTTTTTGCCCATTTTTTGGGGGATCGATCAAATGAAAAGAATTCGGACAGAGGCATCCCTTGTCCCGTCTTTATTTGTATCAAAACCATTTCTCCCTCCTCCCATGTAGTATCTTATCGAGTAGGGCTTCGAAAAGATATCTACGACGTTTGAAACAATTATCAACAGATTATCCACAGATCTATAAGGGTTTTTATGGTGAATCGCAGAGAGGGACAAACATTTATACTATGCCACCGTGGTGAGGGAGAAGCTAATTTAAAGGAATTGACGACATAATCCGATGAATAGATGCTTTTAGTACAAAGCGCTTTCTCTCTCAGCATTTGACAATTAATATGTTTTATATAATCACAAAATATCACCAAATCGTTTGGCAATCCAAATTTTAGCCATCGGATTCACATTCCTATGGACACCGTTGTTTTTTGCTCTCGTTTTCAACCAGATATTTCAACCAATCTTACCAAAGATTTCACACCATCGGAACTTTGTCCCTTTCTGGTCTACCTACCTTGCCCTTCACTTGCCCTGTCAAAACTACAAGACAACAACCCCAACAAACCAC
>KN884433.1:14414-45022 GCA_000934455.1 Apostichopus parvimensis
ACAAGACGTCACTCACTCTTTTCTATCACAGTTTTTAAGTAAATTTAGAAAAGGGTTTATATATATTAAGAAAAAGACAAGAGACTAAAAAAATTCATTTACAAATCGCCCTTTTTGACAGGAAAAAGAAACCACCATCTTTGATATGCCCTCTACATATCAGCTGATCTTTAATACCCAAAGTGTCAGACTCTGTCAGGTGACATACTCCTATTAGAGTCTATATCCATCCGCCCGATTGTTCTCCTATCTCAGGAAAAAGTGCCAAAGAGCAGCAGGAGAACATCTTTTTGAACTGTTATCAATTAGGATCTGTTTTTTGGAGGTCTTGCATGTTGAAGAGCATGAATGGAAAGTACATGTGGTGCAAAAATTGGCTCAATTGTGGCAATTTTAGACCCCTTTAGGCCTCCCAGGAGCAGCGTACCGAAAATTGTTTACTACTGAGTGAAGGTTTGTTTACAAGTGGCGAAAACTTCAGGCTCTGATAGCTCTGCGCGGTCATGGTACGGAAAATTGATGGTGCCATGAATGGCCAACTCGTCAGCTATCCGGTGATGGGTAGCGTTTAGCTAGTGAGAACTGCTATCTAGACTACATTAATTTTGTGATTTAGTGTGTACGTCAATGGGGCTTTTAATGGGCGTATGCTACCGTAAGTGTAATTGCAACGTCAAGAAATTAAGTACTTATTATAGTACCCAGATATCCCAAGAAGAATAAAGCCAGAATATGCTAGATTGGTGACCTTGATCTGCTATATCAAGCAACTGATCAACAAGTTTACATGAACTAAAGCCAAGGGTATCAAAACTTTTGAAGAATAACAGAATATGCTAGATTGGTAACATGAGGATAGTTAATCAATTGATGATCCTTCATCATGTTTAAATAAGATAAAATATAGCTAATCAGGTAACCAGATATCAATTCCTTAATCAGCTAGCCTACACTTTAATGTGCATACTGGTTTAGTTTATTCCACTTGATCAATAAGTTTCTATACACTGCACCCAAGTATCTACACAAGACAGAATCCAACCGATTGATAATTGGTTACTGATCTAATAATCAATTGATCAATCAGTTTCTCTTGTGACTGGAGCCTCTAGAGAAACAATTACCAAAACAGAATGTGTTGCATTTTACAGTTGAATACTGGTCTAGAAAATCATGCCAAAAAAGAATAAATAAATAAAAATATACTGAGAAATCATTTTCTGTAAACCATAACTGTGTACAGGTGCATCAAAACATGATTCCAGAGGACTTAGTCTGACTCAATACAAGTCTCATCAAAATCATAATATATTATTTCGCATCTTAATATACGGAATCTCACAAAGAAAAACGTCTCATTCCAGTCTGCCGATTTATGCATATTTCCTCCCTCTCTGTACAACATCACTCGTTCGAGTAGTCCCGTCACATTTTACACACGACGACCACGATGACGAAGGATCAAAATATCTTTTCTCTTAGGTTATAAAGCAACAGTTGCATTTGTTGACATCCACCATTTTCCAGTCCGACACACTCTGCAATAGCAGATTCAACCTCGAGGCATTTAGCATAAAACACATTTGGAGATCGAGTCTCTCATTTCCCTATTTTTTCTTCTTTTTTTCGGGCAAGTCTAAATGATTTTTTTGTTGTCTCTTTTGAATTTTGAGAGTTGAGCAGAAGAATGCGATAACCATCTGTAAAGACGCTCGAATCGGCCACGCGTATGATGACGCAATCTCTAGAAAATCTCCATTTCGAATAATCTAAATCTGCCCATCAAAGTAAAATGCTATGCCCTACATTAACAGGGGGGGACCACCGGATAAAAAAAAGAAAAAAAAAACAAGACGTCACTCACTCTTTTCTATCACAGTTTTTAAGTAAATTTAGAAAAGGGTTTATATATATTAAGAAAAAGACAAGAGACTAAAAAAATTGAGGTTTTTATAGTTTCATTCTGGGAATAATAGGCAAAAAAAGTGATAAGAATCTATATCTAGCCAGAGGTGTTTTATTGATAAAGATATAGCCTTAATATGAAATGATTCAGGTCTCTTTGAAGACACTAGTGTATTCCCATTGTGACGAGGTATACAGCTTTAGATTTCATAACATTTTTCTCTTCTTGTCGTTTTTCTTGGGGAGGTTTTTTATCATTGCCAAGTTTTTTATGTAATGAGACGACCAACATATTCTTCAAATGGTTTTGTAGCAGAACTACAGGTGAGAGATCAAAATCACAAATAGCTTTCCTTACCTGTCTCCTCCATACTATTTTACTCCCTCGTCTAAACTGGCTTTGATTACAAAAGTAATTTGTATCATTTTATTATACTTCTTGTTTCAGCATCCACAAAAGTCTTCACACTCCTTCGGATTCTACCATTGGTGAGTTCTGTACTTTAACAGTTTAACTGTACTTTAACAGTTAGCGTAACAGTACTTTACTTTAACAGTACTGTAACAGTACTGTACTTTAAGAGTTTAACAGTACTTTAACAGATAGCGTGTACAGGATTTCAATGGGAAATGACGATAAATGAAACGTTTTACCGTCGCCACAAATCATGGCATTGAAACATCTGGTTATCCGATAGTTTTTTCATAAAATCTCATTAAGAGAAAGCAAAAATTGCAAAAACATGAAAACAAAACTATGTATTTAGATTCCTTGACAATATTTTTTGCTATTTAAGTTCGACTGTACTGTTTTTTTTTCATTTTTGGTAAAAAATGATTGGTTATCAATGAAGGAGACCATACATTATGGGTGCATTTCCAACTTGAAAAAAAAAATATAATAACAATAATAATAATAATAATCATGTGAAATGGTACAGATGCAACCAGTGAATGATTAAACATCATATCTCAATGAATGAAACTTCTCTTTGATATACCCATATTACACAAAATATTTCCAATATTGATCAGCCTAATAGAGGCAAGAGTTCAGCCTGACACTGGAATATTTTTATTATTGTGAGAACGACACTGGCAGTTGATATTAATTGTAAATGTGTTCATTTCTTTTCAAGCTTTCCCTCAAAAGATGATAGATCAGGGACCATGACTCCCACCCCCCCTTCACTCCCCTCTTCCCCTGGAACATGCCGACAACTATACAGAGTCAACTCTTTGAAGGATTATCTGGACTTGTAGCAAGCAATATTATTATCAGATGTAAAACATTTACATGACTTTGATGTAAAAGGTGAGAACTGATACATTCCTTTCCATGACCTGATATGACCCATTTGGATTTGGATCTCTGTGGTCCCTTAAAGTAAAAGTTCCTACCGTAATTTAATTAAGGTTATCGGTCTTTGGCGATGTGAAGCTAAAACTCTCTATAGCAAACAAACTAGATATTACAGGGAAAAATTTAACTTTGATGGAATATTTATTCAAAACATTGCATTGGGCAGGGAGGATGGAGGTTTTGGGGTGTGTAGTTCACAACTACTGTACCAATAGCATCCCTAAGCCAGTCCCCCCCCCCCCAAACCTCCACCTCACTCTTGGTCATTTTTTTAAGTATTCTGAAACACACAGAAATTCCTGTCAATTAACTAGGAATGAACCCGCAATTATGAATGTATTTCGATACCATTTCTGGAACAGAAATTGTTGACAGCAGAAAAAATATATAAATATATTGATTTTTTTTTTTTATGTTCTTAGTTTTTTTCCCTCAACTTTCAATGTACTTTGATACCATTTTCTGTACAGAAATATGTTGACACCAGACAACCAAAAAAAAAAACTATTTCTAATTTTTTTTTTACGCTCTTAGATTTTTATGGAGGGTTGCCTTCAGGCTCCCCTGACTGGATATTGTAAAGTATAAGCATTAATAGTCAGTCAACAGATCGACTCTACCAAAGATTGTAATCTCTTGAAAAATAAGAGAAACTTTTTGCACTTTCTATTGAATGGTTTAAAACGAGTTCAATTATCACAGTAATTTGTCTCCAATCATCCTATCAAACCATCAAGTTTATACAGGGCAACTCTGCGAGCTTTCATACCCAGTAGATCTGTTATCAGAAATTGATTCATTGATAGAGACAAAACGTGGCAAAGCCCTCGTTAAATACTGTAGGCATCTGGCAAAACATCATGAGCGATGTAGGGTAATAGAGAGTAAATAAATCTTAATACACATTGCAAATAAATTATCATCAGTAGTGAATAATCTGTAATATGTAACTACCTTTATTTTCTGTTCTTGTTCGATTTGTTTGGCTTGTTTTCGGTCGTTTTGTGCCACAGTCAGTCACTATTATAAGCTATGACAAACAACCGGTGTTGTTCAGTTGCATATATTATGTCTAATTACAGTAATTTTGTAATAAAATTGTGAATTTTGTGAGAGAAATAGAATTTTTTTTTCATTCAATTTGGTCATCCCGGCCACTGTGACTGATTGGTTCTTCCACACATCTTTCAGAGTAACTCATATATATATCTATCTTAAACAGTTAGTTGTGAAATGTTTCACGCTCAGATATTGGTTAATTTTGTCATTTTGATGATCTGTATCACACAACCAAATGAATTCTTTTCCCCGGTCAACTTCAGAGTAAACTTGAGGGAATTTGTATTCTCGCTGTAAAAATTACCAGGAAAAAAAGAAAGAAATAAGGCCCAAGGTTCCAGAGGGTATAATCTCTAACTTTATAATACGAGTCCTACCGGTATTCCAATTGGAGCTATTCTGCGCAATAAATTAATTCGGTCTTTTCATACCACGGTTCGAATGGTATGTGTTACACCGATTCCAAACAGACCTGTGGGCATAATTTATCCGGTATCTCATCGCAGACGGCTATGCAAAATGGGACAAATTGCTATGCAAAGTGTAAAGAATACTAAAGATGTATAGTAGTTTGTTCTACACAGGTATCACAGTATTTTGTAAAGGAACTTTCAGAGCCTCCAAACGGTGCAATACAAACTTTGAGCACCCCCCATCCTACGGATTGAAGCATTATGAGGTAACCTGTGAGGTAACTTGTCATTGGGCGCAGTATATAACTGCTGCTGACTGGAGGGATTGTCTCTGGGACAGGTTATCATTGACCAGGGGTAATATAACGTCTGTAAAGCGCTTTGAGACCTATCGCTGGTATAAAGCGCTATATAAAAAGCATATATTATTATTATTCTTATATTATAGCTAATAAACGATATAAACCTACAATGGCTTAATGTACAGACCATCTACTGTACATATGTACGTCTCTTTAAATGAAGCAGCCTAAAGGGAAAGGTTACTCGAGGAGCTACATAAAGTACATTCGTGCTATAGATGCACTTTCTAAGTTCATACACTGCTGACATCTCCCATATTTAGGATCTGACGAACTTCAATAGCTGGCCGCAGACTGGCCTACTGAGGAAGACTAAATCTTTATGTAGAGTCAACTCTCACGAGCTAGTTTATGATGGTCGTCTAGACCGATTGTCGTACGACTGACCTGCCAACACCGACTGACTGCTTTCTGTGTGATACAGGCCGGTGTCGATTCAGGTCGCTTGCGGTTGGATGGTTTCATTTGTGGAAACTGGTACTGATAGTCGTGAACCATTTCACAATGAACGGCTGACACCGAAAATGAGTTTGGGAGAACACTACGGGGAAAGTTGTGCCAATTCAAACCGACTTGACGTAATAAAACTGGCTAAGTCTTCATTACACGATAATCATAGGCAAACATACCCGCTCCCAAATTTATCCACGATTTCATCCGCATTTATAAAATAAGAAAAGGTCAAGAATTGGGATCGCTCTCAACAGGGTAGCCTGCAGCCAGCGGGGTTAGACTACGAAACTTCTTTGAATGAAATCCTTCTCTGGACAGAAGTGAATAACCCTTTATCAATACGTTTAGGTATTACATGAGCCACTGTTGTAGATTAGTAAATTTCGACTGACCACTGACCACCAAAAACGTCCTTTTTTAATTGTTGCCACAGTTGCCACAAATCGTAGTACAAACATTGTCTACAGTTTGAATTTAGTAAAACCAGTTTTCACAAGATAGCAATACATGTATGCTGCCAGTCTTAGATCATAAATTAAATCTTACTGGATGGCAAACTTGGAGAAAAAAAAAACAAGGTCTAGTTTGTCTGAAGGAATATTGATGAACGGTTTTGCCTTTCAGAGTTCGCTAGCCCGAGTAATTGGTTGCATTTGCAGTGTAAAACTGCCAAAATCCAGTCATGCAATGACCCTATCTCACACCTCTTAAAATATTCCATTTTGAATGGCAAAATGGTAAAAGTCATGTAAAATGACTTTGACAGCCCAATGTCTAGACTCTGAATTGATTACAACTTTGTTACTGTCGTAACGGGTGTCTAGTCACTTCTGCTGGTTTCAAAAACACAGAGTTATGAAAAGCTGTTTCATTTTATTTTCATTTTGTTTTGAGTCACTTCACTGTCTTGCAGAGACAAGACTCATCGAAGCACTTACCCTAGATATACAACACTTTCATAGCAGATGTACTTAAAACTTGAGAGCGTTGTGGTCACGTGGTTAAGGCAGTGGACTTGTGATCTAGGGTTTGCAGACCTGACTGGACTATTCAGTTGTGTTCTTGGGCCGAGGCACTTTCTCTCCCTTGGGTCTCTTCACCAAGGTGTATAAACGGGGACTTGCGAGCACTGATTTGCGGCTGTACCCTATAGGAAGTCCCCCCAGGTGATATATAGATGCTGTATTGTGCCCCAGGAGGGGTTGTTTGAGTTGTGCACACTTTGGTGTGTGGGTGTGACAAGTTACCAATGACCAGGGATAAGTCGTGTGAGAGGGCTTTGGCCTCCAACAACACTGTAAACCTTTAACCTATAAGTGGTATTCGCTACACTCTAATGAATCCCCCTACTCTCTGCATCCGTAAAACCAAATATAAGACTCACATGGTCGTAGATACTATGACGCAGGACCTACTGTACCATTTGGAATGAACTCCCTGCCTCTATACATTCCATTGACAACCTGCAGCTTTTCCAAATCCAAGCTCAAACCACAATTCTTTCTTTCATATTGCTTTCCATTCATTGCACCTTTGTTTTAAATTTATTGTAAAGCCCCAACAGTATTTTACACAGTGCTACATAAATGTATTTTTATTATTATTATAAATACTACCTATCAAACTGCACACCAAAATTTCACAACTCAGGAAAAGTTTGCTGTTCTCGATTCTTTTCGCTTATTACCAGCTGACCTCGTCGTTATGGACATAAAACACTTGGTGTCGGGGTAGAGAACGTAAATAATGAGTTATTCCCGCGGGAGGCCAACAGGTAAAATTTCAGCGTTGCAAAGCATCAAACTGGGATTTAAAACACTGCCTATAGGAGGGAAATGTAAGTAACACTGAGTACTAAGACATGTGTACCCACACACCACTCGTGGACGTTCTCATGGAATATCTACTTTTCAGGTAACTACGACACTAGACAGGAGTACCTATCACTGAAACTTGCTACAATGATAGGATGGCCAAAACTATATACCACTGATTAGAAGTAATCAGTTGCCAATTAAGCACCAGATTTAACGAATGAATTGGGTTAATTCTACGGTCAGACCGTCAGGAATCAACTGGTAAGTGAACACGGTAAAAGTCTGTGTAGACGACAGCATCATCATGAATGAGAGGGGGGTGGGGACAGCTTGTATTAAAAAAATATTCAATTTTAATTTTAAAAAAATAAATGAAATATTCTGGCCTGCAGTAGAAAAAGAGTTCAATTTAACTACAAAAGTCACCCAATAGCAAACCGGTAAACAACTGAATAAAATTTTCTGGTCTCGGACAAAAACAACTGGCAATGACAAGGCAAATGGCTTTTTGCTATAAACCCTTATTCTTTTAATTTTTTCTAATGTTTGAATCACCACGATGGTTTTTATTGGGTACAAAATGATAATTGAATAGTAAAACACTCCCTGTTACCCTCTGGCTTGTCTTAAATGTTTCAACTTGTTTTCTTGTGAAATTGTTATCAATAAAGTCAAGATTGTGTTCCCCTCTAGCAGTAGGCTGAATAATATCTGTCATAAAATTGGGAAATTTCTCCAAAAAAAACGAAAATCGTTACAGATAGTTTCTATGATACAACTCCATCCCAATCTGGCTGTGTGCTACAAACACGAAACATTTGCAAAAAGTGTTTTTTATTCTCTTTAATAGTCCATCAGGGCGGGCTCGGTATCCCTCGCTTTCGTTGCACCTATCCTAGTACCGAGGTTTGAACCCAAATGCTAGCGCCTTTTGAATGTCCTCTTTACATTTCTCGATGTTTGAAGCTTCCGGAATCTCTGTTTTGAGAGTAAGCAGCAAGTATGTGATGGCCTTTAATATTTACTTTGCTAACTTGATAATGTACTGTGAGGACTTCCCCTGTGCAACAATCTTCATGAAAACTACCAATCGAATTCCTTGTACTTAACATGTGATATGTCACCTGATATAGGAACTTCTGTGGTTACCATACCAACACTGCCTTTGCCACAGTGTGCCTGCTTCAGTGTATGCAACGTATACTACAGCATAACCATGGCGGTAGAAGTATACATGTGTCATATAATCGCAAGAAATCGAATGAAAAGTTGTCAAAATTTTCAGAGAAGAGCCGACAAACTTATGTCGGATGCGCTAGAATTTTGGAAAGAGTCCGAGGGGTAACCGTTTCGGCTCGATATCTCCGGGAAACAGAACCAATCTGGTCGTAGCCAACGACTCAAGACCGTAACTACGACAATTTGAGATGCCATCTTGGTCGTTACCAGGATTTTACAAACAAAGCAATGATAGAGAGGTGCTACCCAGAAGCTAAGGACAAACTATGAGAGATATTTGATTGGAATTTGATGCATCATGTATCTTTGAACTGTATGGAAGTCATATCAGGTCTGTGACTGATTACGTCGATTTACAATGTAGGCCCTACTGTGCACTTGGCGTCTAACACTAGCCTAAAAAGTCAACTGCATAGCTTATGCTGGTCTTCTGTAAACCTAACATAATACTGATAGTCAATATGTATGTCGGTGGGAAAATGCCGTAGCCCTAAAGAAATTTCTCTTTCGCTGTTAGGTTTCACTATGAAGAGGCATTATATCTCTGTTTATGTGTCAATTTTTGTGGTGATCATCATTGATCTAGTTACTATTATGTTGTTACATATTCCGGATATTACTCACAGGGTGTTACCGTCTATCTCAATTGAGAGAGAGAGTCACAGAATTAAGTGAACAGTAATTGTTGCATGCATTTATTCATTTCAAACTAAATTGATAGATAGACACTATCAGGCATCACCATAGACTGTACAAGGCTTATTGGATATATGATAATGATGGTAAAGATATCCTTGTGATGCATGTATTTGCATTGTGGGCTGATGATGGCTATAGCCCCCTCCCTCAACCCCCTCCCCCCCCTCCACAAATCAAGAAGCATTTACACTTGCACCAAAATGATGTGTTATGAATGAATGGTTATTCAGATATATTCTCAAACAGCACTGTCACTTAAATTCATTCCCATACTAGTTAAAAGGTTATACTTGAATGGAGGTTTCAATTTTTGGGCCCATGGCCAGCTGCTCAGATTTGAAGGGGGCAAAGTTTATGCTTGGAGGAGTACTTGCATGGATCCATCATTATCGTCTATCTCTGAAATCATAGCTGAAAAAATCTGGGTGGGGTGGGGGGGAATAGTAAAAGTTTGGGGAAGGCATTGTCCCATAATGCCCTCTGGCCTGGTTCATTTATCTTTTTCTTTTATCTTTTTTTATCATCATCTTTAATATTTATCTTTTTCTTATCTTTTATTTTTATCTTTAGTTTAGTTATCTGTTTATCTCTTGAGACTGTTTTGTGAAAAGTGAAAAAGGAAAGAAATTTTATAAAAATTTCTATAAAATGACTTACTGTTGCTGAAGGGCATGTTTCTGAGTAGCTGATAACTTTGGGCCTTGGGATTTGAACTTTGATGGAGCCTCTCGAAGACCGAAACTTTTTGCAACGTGACCCAGGTGGAGTTTCTTGATGTGAAAGATGTGCTTTAAGGACGATGGGTACGTGGCATAGGCTCTGATAAATGAATGGTAGGCTACAAAAGGAAGATAAAACAAGAGTGAAGCAAGGGATATTATCGGAAAATGGAAGTTACTGCTGCAAAAGAAAAAAAAACTTTTGGATGCTTTTTCGTTAAATTCATGGTACTGGGTGTTCAGTTGAAGAAATAAACTGATTCAGAGAAGAAATATAATGAGTTTCATAAGTTAACGCACCTTTGCATGTTAAATTTGCAAAAGTCAGCACCAAATAGAAATTAAGAGTAAAGAAGGAAAGATCATTGGAAAATGGAAGTACTGCTGCAAGCAAATTCAGGGAAAGAAACTCCCCCTCCCCCCCCCCAAACAAAAACCCTTTAAATGCTTTTTCGTGAAATTCAGGGTATTGGATGATCACAGTTGAAGACATATGAACCTGATTCAAAGGAAAACAATATTAAGTTAAGTTAAAACACCATTTCATGTTTAAATTTGGTAACTTTTTTCCACCTTATTCAACATTAGAAGTCCATATCAAGCAAGTCTACTTCATGGCTGATACCAAAACAAATGTCGATACATATATAAGCAGAACAAATGAGAAATGATTGGATTTGGAAAAATTGAAGTTTGATTAGAATATGTAATTCACACACAATAAGAAAGCGTGTCAAGGTGATATAATTTTTAATATGGACGGCAGCATTAACGGCTTATCACATTATATTATTTGTATTAGGAAACATTCTAAGAGATGGTCATATTTTGACAATCATAAGTTGGCTAATCCTTTGTGTGTCCTCTAAAGATTTCCGGCCAAATTGGCAACCAAACTATAATTAGGAAAGTCGCCAAAATATCCACCGAATTGATTCAATTGTTGGACAGTTTATAATGACTGCATTTCATGTTACCAAGAGAAAAACCTCTTACAAGTTTAAAGTATGCGAGTTAACTTTGTAATAAAACTTTAGCTTGAAGGTGGAATTGCAAACTGTTTCTTCTGCAACTGCTAGCTGTAGCCAATGGTGTTGACTCAAGTTTCTTGTACTTAATAATCACTGTTTAAAATTAACATTCATGCGGTGTAAAAGAAGGAAAAAACACCAAAAGGTTGTCTCATTTGATCAGAAAAAATCATTGTTATCAACAACCTTTGTAAAATCGTATGTCTTGATCAAAATATTACAAGGTACCGACTCTTCAATCTTACAGTCTACATATTAAAGTATTTGTTTACATGCATAGGTGCAAAACTCATATGACTACATTCGTATATTTGTAGCTTTTACCAACAGCTTGATTGATAATGTCAAAGTTTACATGTCAGCCGAGATACAGTTAGAATAGACAACCTACAGTTAATATGACAAATGTGGGACACAAGCTACACACTGAAGAAAACACTGATTTTTTAAATTTTTATACGTTAAATAGCCAAGACATATAAACACAGAAGAGATAAAGTGAATATTACATACAGGGGACACAACAAAAAATAGAAGAAAAACCCTGATGAATGTTCTGACAAGCTAGCTAAGACATACAGTAACAAAGAGTAGACAATAGTAAATATTACTAATAGCCCAGGGAGCAGGAAAGGGGGACGGGGACACAAGCAATACACTATAAAGAAGTTTTTTATAAGTCAGTAAACACACAATATATAATTGCCATTTTATCTTACATACATGAGACACATGTCACCCAAGGTAATGGTAACATAGAATAGACAATAGGAAACAATACAATAGCTAGGGGAGCAGTGAGGGGGGACCGGGACACAAGCAATACACTATAAAGAAGTGTTTTAATAAGTCAGTCAACACATAATACATAAATTGGCAACTTACATTATATCTATGTATACACGAGACACATGTCACCCAAGGTAGGTGTAACATAGAATAGACAACGCACAGTAAATACATGTTTGTTTTTTAACAATACCTTGTTGGGCAAGTTTAGTGTGGTCGGATTCAGAATGGACGTAATTTTCCAGTTTCTTCTGCAACCTGGTCGCTGCCTCTTCCATGGTCTTGGGAGGACGTCCGTTGAAATGTTCCTCCGTGAGCAGTTCTGCTGGTGCATGCCGTACTAGTGTCTGAAGAATCTCGTTGTAGTCCACTGCCTTGACACTAAAACACAAAAGTAATAATAATAATGCGAAAACTTGTATAAGTCAGCCATCCAAAATAATTCCTTTTTTTATATTTTTTTTTTAAACTTTATTTTTTAAGACTTTTTTAAAGACATCAGAAATTTTCTTGGAGAGTAGAAGTTGTTTTCTTTAAGACATCAGTGCTAATGACCATTTGCCTTTAAGATCAGCAAATGGGAATGACATGCTCACAAGTCAGTTGGGATCCAAGAGTACCCTGCTTTTGAGTTCCACAACCTCCTCCCCTCTTTCTCTCCTCTTCATTTCCTTTCCTCCCTCCCCTCCTATCCCCCCTCCGGCTTACTAAATTATTGAAAATTCTGTCAAGCCTGTTCATGACATTAGACAGGTAGGGAGACAGAGTACATATGTTAGCACACATAGCATTACATGAGACTAACCCTCCCCCTCCCCCCCAACCATTACCTTTAAATTAAATGATAGAGATCAATACACTGCAATTCAATGCAAACGAATTCCTGGAGGATACTCCGTGTAATTTGAAGGTAACGTCACATGTCAGCGCTCCACTCCACTGCGTAGAAGCAATACCGCACTGAATTGTGATAATTGGACTTGTGGTACTGTAGTACAAGTACTACGGCATGGGTACGAGTACACGAATAGGTTCCCCTTGGTATGAGTACAACTAGAACCCACAATGTCATTGAAAAAGGTTAACGGATCACCTTCTAAATCATTATTGCTTTTTAGTTTTTTATTTTTTTTTTTTTTTTTTTTTAATTCTTTTTTGTTTTTAATTTTTTTTTCCTTTTTTTTTTTTTTTTTTTTTTTTTCTTTTTTTTTTTTAATTTGTTTATCTGTATTGTTTAACTATTTAAGGGGGACTGCTCGTACAAGCTAGAATGCTTTTTCAGTCCTCCTCAACCACCTTGTTTTATCTTGACATTTGTACTGCTCCTCTTTTATTGTTGTGGAAATATACTCAAAACTCAAACAAGAGTACTAGTACTTGATCTTGCTGCACATGGACGCACAGAACACAATTTGTGTCGAGACGACACATTCTGTCCCGAGACGACACATTCGGACTCACCTTATTTTATGACCTTGCAAGGTCTTAACGTATTCTGCTTCCGATGGACCAAGGAATATGACAGCGTGACCCAACCTCCCGACCCTGGCAGTCCGGCCGACTCGATGAACATATTCAGCGGGCGTCCCTGGAGTATTGTACTGTCACAGAGGAAACGAGAACATTTTTTATAATTATACTTCATAAAGAAGTCCTGCAAAAAACTTCTTTTTTTCAAAAGTATTTTGCATGGACCCATTTTCAACCTCATTTCTCACACAAGAAGGAAAAGAAGAAATGTATGGGTCAAAGATAAATGTAACAACTTTTAGCCCTCTTGTGAAGAGCAAAAAAATTGTGGGCCAGAATGAGATTCAAACCAGTGAACCTCAGGATTACAAATTTCTGTTTATGATATTACTATATTTAGTTTGGTCCTTGTACGCATTTCGTTCCATTCATTTTTTAACTTAAAACAGTTGACAAGACTAGACACTCCAAATGAAAAAGAGCAACATTTCAACTCATTCAAAATAAGCGACAGATATTTATAATCTGATCCGACAAATTGGCTGTTAAAATTCCTTTTCCTAACTAAATGAACAAATTTATTACTCCAAAGGGTAAAGATCAAATCCTGCACATCCAAACTTTGCATATTGATAAAAGCATTGATTTCTATCATTTACATTTCACTCCTTTTAAGCAAACCTTTCAAATGTATGACACCTCAAGGATGTATAAACTTGTAATTTATAAAAAGAAAGAGGGGGGGGGAAAAAAAAAAAATCAACTTTCTCAGAAAATATGCCAAGATGAAATCTCACACTCCCACTACATGATCCATTTCCTCAGGCAACAGACGATTTATCTGTCAAAAAATAAGTGAGTTTGGAAACATTTGTATGTCGAATTTGTTTCGTCAGCCAATCCCACGGATTAGAAAGCCGACAGAAGCTTGTTTTTGTAACGATGTGCGTATGGTGATCATGTATGAACACCGGCATATATCGATCCTTCCCTTCACGACGAGTGTTATCGGGCGGTTGTGTAATTTAATGCTCCCGTTCCACTTAACGTTCAGCATAGATTAACAACTAGGCATTTGATTAAGATTTGATTGTTTTAGGATTACCATAAGTCCAAATTTATCGGGACTGTCCCATTTCCCGACACAGACAATGTATGCATCATTATTGGTGACCGTTTTTGAAAGCATGATATAACTGTTTCTGACACAAAAATATGATTGATGGCCGCAATTTTAGCACTGTATAAAATTCACAATTTTCTTAAACAGGGAGGGAGGGAGGGATGCAGTGTCCCACTTTTCTAACAAAGGGTTTTGGGGGGGTTGGGTAGGGGGTGCTGAGGAGAGGGTTGAATTCAAGTACTGCAAAGCATTTCTTCACAATTGATTTAACACAAGTTCACATGGAATTGTTTGCACTTGAGTCTTTTTCAAGATTAGTAAAAAAGTGCAAACACACTTCAGTATTGACTACCACGCTATAAACACTGACATAGTCGCAGAAAGGGTTTTTGCAAGATCGAGAAAGACCATTAAATTTAGTCAATCTAGTACAGGGGTGGGCGTGAAATTGATTTTTCCAACTGCACTGAATTTTTCATATTCCAATCTGCAGGCCACAACTCGTAAGGCTTTATCTTCTCCATTGAAAGGGGAATATTAGGTTTACCTGGTCAGCCTGATAGCAAGATAACAAAGTTTGACGTTCCCCTGTGCGGCCCTTTGCTACCGGCAATCCAGTAGGATATTCAATCCGCTTCTTTAAGAGCTTTTGGACACTACCCGACTGCTCATGACATCACTCGACTCATCCATCGTTACGTGGACAAATCACGGACGGTTAGAGGCACTGTGTGTGTAGGCTTAAATACTGATCAAAAACTATGATCAAAATGTTGACAGTTTTACATCAAGCGGGCTTCGGTCGGGGGAAAATATGAACATGTAGCTTTTACCCGACTGACAGTCTGCGGTGTGTGGGCGGTTCGCTACGGAGACTGTCCAGTCTTGACAAATGTAACCAATCACGGGAAGGTGGACGGGCACTAGTCGTTAATGACGAGCATCTGTCGTATGCACTTATCAGTCTTTCGGTGCGCGGGGTCGGATGCTGTTTGACTGTCGGGTCCCTCGTGACTATTGAGGACTAGATCGAGATGGTCCGGTTAAGTTGTGTCCACAAAATTTCTGCTTTTTTTGTGTATGTGTGTGTCAATATGTATGTATGACATCACACCTGTTTGCTTCAAGCTCACTCTCGGTAGAAACTGTGACAACTTTATTTTCAATATCACAGAGACATCATGTACTGAGGTTACTGCAAATTTCACCGAAGTGAAACTTATCTGAAAAAACTATATTTTAAATATCACAAAACCATTCTTTGGAGAGCCCAATGCAGCAGCTGGAAAAGACAAAGTACAAAGTACTGTTACTATTATGTATTCGATCATTAAACTTACCTGTACTATCCAATCCACATCTGGTAAATCTAACCCTCGGGCAGCGACATCCTGGAAAGACAAAGGAAAAAAGTAAAAATTAAAGAGACACTATTTAGTAGAACTTTACTCCTATGGGGCCTATTTGTAAATTCCAAAACCTCTCCCAGGGCATAATTTGACGATTTATTCAACAGATTCAAATCTGCGATCATTTTTTTTGTCTTTCCGAAATGTCAAAACTCGTTCTGATTCTGGTGTGATGTGGTCGTAAATGATATCCCAAAGAAAAGTTACACCTTTGAATTGTTGACGCACTTGAGCAAAGCTGAAACGGAAGAAAACGCAGTCACGCAGCGATATGACAGACAGACAGACAGATGAAGAGTGCAGAAAGCCTTTGGAAATATGTAAAACATGAATTTTATATGTCACAAAGGAATTAGATATATCTATGAAGAAAGAGCAAAATACAGATGTCATTTTAGATGTAATCAAACATGCGATCATGAATTGCAAAACAAAGTAATACATTTGATAAGAGTGAATTTAACACCCTATTAAAACACGAGCATAAATCGAAAGTAGCTGTTTTTCGTCTTTATAATATTTAAGCCGCAATTTGCTTTCATCTTATCTCAATCTGGTAGTGCCTTACATCCACACTTCTCAAGTTAAAGGGAAGTTTTTAAGTTGGGTTGCCAGCAGGGGCACAAAAACAAAACAATTTTTTGATTTTGGGACGATGTGTTCAATGGAATCGAACAGTGAACATCCTCTGTGCCAAACAGTGATTTTTTTCCCTAATATTGATAAATGTGTATGCGCTGTTCATTACTAATTTTCAGTCAATGTGAAATTGATTGCAATCAAATAAGTCTATGTGCAATCAAATCAGTCAATGTGCAATTAATTGCAGTCAAATCAGTTAGTGTGCATATCAATTCCAATCAATCAGTCAATGTGCAAATCAATTGCAGTCAAACCAGTCCATGTGCAGTTTATCGATCACAAGGGTGACTCAGAATACATTGGACGAATGTAGGTCTGAGAAATTTATGGGTCTTGGCTACACCAGGGTCATAGATTGGCACAGAGAATGTTTGAGATGATTGGCTGTAAATGACTGTTGAGACAAGGTACATCTGAAGGCAGGATCTGTTTAATATCATAAATCCCACCAAAACCAAAATCGCGACACGACGACAAAGTAAGGATTAAGGATAGCAACTAGGCCAAACAAGACATTACATCAAATTTTGTGGAACGCAAACAATTCTGTGATGGTTTTAAACCCATTAAATTATAACTCATGAGCAACCAATTGTAAATCTACGGTGCATTGAGAGGGGTGGGTATCTGAATCTATGTGTGAGGTTTACATAGTTTGTTCACAAGTTACAAAAAGTCTCTACGACAAGTTTTCAAGCATATGAAAGAAAAAAGTAACCAAAAAAACTTGGAATGCAAAGTAGGAACCAAATGTTTTTAAAAAATTTTTTAAAAACAATTGTCATTCTTTGTAATATATGCTATCTCACTTTTGGTCACATAGTGATTACAGATATCACAAAGCTTCCTTATTTAGCTTCCATACTTAATCAGGTTCGGTAATTCATTCGACATTTCGATGATCCGGCAATTGTTTTGCAATGTTTCATGAGATCATAACGTTGAGAAATAGCTTCAGTCACATATGATAGATATCCCTATAGGTTTGGCCCCCAGATAAAAGAATGTAAGAAGGTCAAACCAAAACCAAAACATTTCAAAAAGACCCTCCTTTTCCTAACAATAATTGACATTATGGTTGTAATTACTAAATACTAAATAATAATAATAAAATAAATAAAAAATAATCATAAATAATCATAAATAATACAAATAAAAAAAAATAATAAAAGCAGGATATTGTCTGATATTAATTAACATAGATGATAAATTTGTAATGCCCCTTTTCTGTCGTTTGTCTAACGATTTTCTATCTTCATTGCGACTGAGTTGATGACTTTTTCCTCATGATAAAAAACTCGCTAAATTCTATCACATTACTCACCGTACACAGCAGGATACCTTTTCCTTTGTTGTGAAACTCTTCGTAAACATCTCTGCGAACCTGAAAGATGAACGAGAAAGAAGCCTTCCTTTCTGTTTTTTTTTTGTCTTTGGGGGGAGGGTAACTTGTGGAACTTTGATGAAAATACAAATTCAAGTTATGACAACTATAAAACATTGTACTAGTTGTAAGGTATATTCTCCTTTTTCCTCCAAAACCTATAAAGCTATTTGAACCAATTACAAAATTTATATAAAAGTTAAAGGGTCTGACATTTGGATCTTGGTAGGATCATCTTCAGAGGCTAAACTGAGGCTAAAATGAAGCTAACTGAGGCAAAGAAATAGAAAACCAAACATCATAACCAATTACACAAGTTAAAGGTGTATCGCAGTGAAACAGATTTTTAACATAAATCCATCCATCCATATTTAACCACCAATCAAAACATAAACCTTCACATTTCTCCGTCAAGTTTGTACGTAAGTTTGTACATTGTAAGACAAAATCAGAATCCAAATTTTGTTTACATTTAGCTGATTATATATTAAAAGAAGTCCAGGACAAAATTTCGTCTTTCACTGCATATCATACATACCTCCCCATAAATATAATCTTTTTACTGCATGTCCTTACCTTTTGTTCCATACTCCCGTGAAGGCGAAATATTTTTAACCCCGTATTATTCGTGTTTTCCTTCCCTCCAGGACAAAGCATTTCATTCAGCAAAGTGTAATGAAATTCTACCGAGTCTCGATTGGATAGAAAAATCAGCATCTTGGTCTTTGAAGATCGCTAAATGAACAAACGAAGAAAAACAGCTATTAATGATTTTGTGGGTAACGTTAGTATATATGTGACAGCGTTGTGTTCAAGTGGTTAAGGCAGTAGACTAGTGATCTAAGGCGTGCAGGTTCGAGTCCTGGCCAGATCATTATTTTGTGTCCTTGGGCAAGGCACTTAATCTCCATGGCCTCTCTTCACCCAGGTGTGTAAATGGGGACCTGTGAGATAAACTGTCAGCTGGGCGCTGTTTAGCTGCTGCCCTGTGGAGGGATTGTCTCTATGTTTGACAGGTTATTGTTGACCAACATTGTGATGCGCCTTGAGCACCGTTATCGGTGTATATGTCTGCGCTTTATAAATCCTCAATATTAATACTATTATAACCAAAAATTCCCGACCAGAATCTTGCATTCACTTTGCCAGGGTAAAACATTTTTTTCAATTGAAAATTGCTTCACTTTTCAAGTAAACATTTTGAAACATTTCATTTTCAATGAAACAGATGATGACTGCCTTATTTCGGGAACTCCAGTACTGTCACTGATTTTTCCAATGGAAATGGCAACATAATACTTAATAAATACTCCATTAATTCTGGGAATTAGGCAAGTAAGAAAGTGGTATACATTATACCCTTAAAATGCTTGCAGGATTTATTCAGTCAGATATAACTATTACGACTGAGTACATGTCTCCATCATGCAAACTTAAAACCCACGATTCCTAGCACTCAATTCATAGATTTAAAATTGATATTTCACTTTTTATTTCAAATGTTTTTATCAAATGTTCAAAGATCATAGCTGTAGAAAATAGCATTATTACATGCAAACACAAACACCCATAAATGCTTACATGTAGGGGTGACATATATACTCCTCCAGTATTTGTGATTTACAAATGTTAGCACTTATTACACCAGACATTTTTGCTTTATAATGTTATTTAAACTCTCAGTGAAACTAAAATATGCCTCTCAACATTTTTCTAGCAATAGGGTGTTGTTTTTTTTTGGTGATGGTTAACTCTTTTGAAAACTTAAATCTTATAACAAAGAATATTAAATAACTAATAAATAAGTAAAATTACATTTAATCTAAAAGTTTCTCCCAAAAACAAAGAAGGAAAATTAAAATTACTAGCAAGTTAGTCTCTTTCAGTCAGTCTCACTAAATAAATTAATAAAAGTAAGCGGGCCTGACATTTTGATCCTAGCCGGATCTTCTTCAGAGGCTAATCAGGCCAACTTACTTTTACACATTTCTCTTACACAGGCTCTTTAGTGGATAAGCAGTTTGCTGAATGGTTTTTGTTTTTATTTGAATAAATTAATACACTAGAGCAAGGGTTCCCTAACTGGGGTGCATGAACCCCCAGGGGTGCGTGAGTCCATCCCAGGGGGTTTGTGAGACGTTTCTGAAAGTCAAGACTAGAGTACTTTTTGTTGAACTAAAATCTGATATATCATATAATTTAGTAATGTACAAAAGTCGCACCTATCGACAATCTCTTCTCGCGTTCCATTCGCATATGTTACCATAGTATACTAACGTACCGTGCATGTGATAAAAACAGGAGCATCCGTCTCATCGTGTGTGATGGGTGATCGATGCGTGATACAATTCATGATCTGATCTTGAAGTTTCCAAATAAATATTTGTTCATCTCTTGTTTTTTTCATTACAATATTACACTATGAACATGATCTTTTACGAAGCACTGTTATGCGTATTATAGTATAATAATGACTCAGATCGAGTCTCGAAAAGTTGGGGGTTCGTGGACAACTCTGACATCCACAGGGGGTTCGTGGGGGGGATAAAGTTAGGGAAACCACCCTGCACTAGAGCATACAATTTCCATTTAATACTTTACCGTAGATTTTGAGAGAATTAAGGCAAAGAGGGTGACTAATCGCAGTTTGCTGGGCACGATCATGTAATATTGCTCCAGAGTGTCTGGTATGGTAAAATTAGCATCTTCTTCCTCCGCTACTGGTGGAGGCTTTGTTGATAAGAGTTCCTCCTCGGGTATGTAATTGCTTTGGTCTTTGCTCGACGGCAACACCACCGCTTCATCTTTGGCAACGTCGATGAATGTCGGATTGGTGAGGGCGATGCCGGCCAATCTCTCCACACCTGCAGTGATCAAAATATGAAAGATTAATTAAAAGACAAAGTTTAGCATATTTATACAACTGTGATGCTCAAAAAAAAAAACTCCTGGTGTGTAAGTACAAAACATTCAAGAACAACCTGCTCTCAATTCTTCTCATTATCTTAATATAATTGCATAAGGTTAACCAGATTTCCAGTTTTCTCACACCCTTTTCCACAATTTTTTTCTTTTTAATGTCAACTGTTTCCAACAATCTGACGATTTATGACAGAATGATGCAAAAGTGCATATTTTTTTACTTTTCTGCCAAATTAAATACCTTGTGTCAACGTTGCAGATAGCAGTAATCTCTGGCATCCTTCCGATTGGCTGTTTATAGCATTCAAAATGGCCGCTACATCCTTCTCAAAGCCCATGTCCAACAACCTATTAGCAGCAGCAAAATAAAACAAATTGAAAATAAATTAATAAGGAATGATTTGCAGTTTGGCTTGAGTGTTAGTCGGATGACAGTGGTTAATTAAAAAACACATCACCTACTGTGACTACGGGGCAAGTGTTCACTGGTACGAAAAGTTGGATGTGCAGTTCAAAATACGATCTTTCTTTACAGACGCTGAAATACTGAATAGTGGCATAAAAATGTTCACAGCAAAGAAGGTAAGTGAGCTTGTTTATACAGTAAAGCTATGGAACCAAGTCTTTTAGAGAAATATTGGCTTTGCAAACTAATAAGCAATACACTATTCCTAGTGAGCAACAGTGGTTCAGACCTCAGTTCATAATTTTGCTCCAAATGGGAAAGGGGAGAGGGGAGGGTAGGGGGGTGGGGAGACTACTATGGAAACCATGGAAAGAAGTGTGAAACAGACAACACCTATAACTACATTTGAATTTCCTTAAATTGAATAAAGCCAGTAAATGTACATGCTGAGGGCCTTAAATACTTTTCTTTCTTTCTATATTTCTTTCAATTTAGTCTGCTGAAGTCAAAGGTCATATCAGAAGACAAAGGGTGTCGATGTACCGTAAAATGTAATCTTTACCTATCGGCTTCGTCTAGGACCAACCATCTCAACTTCCAGAATTGTAACGAAGAGGTGTTCATTATGTGGTCTACCAGTCGACCCGGGGTGGCCACCAACACGTTCACACCCTTCCTGATTCGGGCCTTTTCAGACTTTTTTCTCTCTCCTCCGGTAATACAGCCGGGGACTATCCAATTGAAAGGCTACAGATGAAAATTGTTGAGAAATTGCTTCAAGAATGAGTTGCACCAAAATAGAATATACAAAGAGATATGTTTCCATAAAGGTTCATGCGCCTACCTAAACCAGGGGAGGGGGGTTTAGATTTCCCCCATCTTTGAGTTCTGTACAAGCCACTGCTTAATATTGAATCCTGCCTACATTGCTAAAAGCCTTCCACTAAACATTATGAACAATGGAAAGATGACCTCAAACTTGCCTAACTAAAGTACACTGGGGCTAAACTTTTTAAGAATTTTTATGTTTACAAACACTAGTCTAATTCAAAAGAATTATTTTGTGAGGGTGCTTTGTAACTTGTGTCCATCTGTTGTTATACAGTTTAGTTGATGTAGATGAGGCTAAGCCTTTTATGCTCAACCAACAAACTACCAGTCTGAATATTTTGAAACCTGCAGCATGACAGCTTTCTTTCAGAGATGATATTATATTTACTTTCAACCACCTGGGTAATTCAAGTGCCCATTCATAAGAAAAGTACTCTCATTTATATATTTAGTTAAAGAAACTCACCTTCACAAGTGTCTGCAATGTCTCAAAACTCTGCAAAGCAAGCTAAAAGATGAAACAGAAGAAAAGAGTGACTTAATATGAAATAAAGATATTTATCTGTTGTTAATATTATATCCAAAAAGCTTCACAGGAGGTCGCAAAATTAAAACTTATTCAAATTTTTCTTGTACCCTACAAATTGTCGTTCAAGACCCTTGTTGCATTGTATAGTATAGTTATTTAGCGCAACCTTATTTGGTTTGTTTACATTTTAATGATAATACATGCATACCTTGATTTGAATGTTACGCAGCCACACCCCAGCCGACCGAAGTTTCATTTATGTATACATGCATTGAGTTACCAGAATATATTATGTTAGCCATGGATTAAGAACAGTTTATCTTTGTGTTCCTGTTTCGACTCTGGAGTTTTATGGTTTAAATTAAGTTGCCCCGGAACCAATACTACACATTGTTCTTGTATACAAACAGTTTCTGATTCTGAAACATAAATCTTCGTTTGGTGCAAAAATGTAGACATTTGTCTTAGCTTAATGAAATTGCAATTTTATTTACTTTAGTAATATTTCGACCCAAAACTTGTCAACCAAAGACAGAACCATATCTATAAACCTCATTAACCATTGTTTGATGCAAAAATGTAGAAGTTTGTATGAGCCTGATGAAATTGCAATTTTATATATTTTTGTAATATTTTGACCCAAAAAGTTTAAACCAAAGACACACAGTCCCTTACACATTACCTCTCTGGTTGGAGCTAGTATCACGGCATAAACACCATCTGACCTTTGAACTTTTGGTTGTGCACACTGTAGAGACTGGATAATAGGGATACTAAATGCTAGAGTTTTACCTGGAAATAGAAAATGAAAAAAGAAGCATTGGTGTAAATACAAACAAAAACACAGAACAAAATACATGTCATGAATTGCATGGATCAGTGGGATGACAAATTTGTTTGTTGCGCGCATTGCGTTGAATTAAACCTAGCTTGGGGTATACCACAGAACACAGATGGTCAGAGAATGGCCAGCATCCATAGACCTGTTTATAGCTCATTCTTTGCGAAAGGGCTAATTCCTGTGTAAAGGAAGTACCTTATCGTAATATTGTCATTGTGGGAACCTGTGAAAGGTAAACAGCATGATATATTACGTGGTCTTGATAGGCATCGGTTTGTGTGCATTTGGCTTTAATTACTATTTATACTTGTCTTACTTACCAGAGCCAGTCTGTGATTTGACTAGAACATCGCCGCCTTTCATTACTACTGGAATCGCCTTTGCTTGAACTGAGGTGGCATGCTCAAACCCCATTTGCTTCTCAAGATTGGAAATCTATAATAATTGAAAAATAAAACAAAGAAATATAATTATTGACAAAGCCTAGAGGACACAAAAAATATGTGTGTGTAAAAACTAATTTCAACACTGGTTTGCTATGTATATACAAACAAAGATTCAGTTTCCTTTTGGAAACAATCCACAATAGAGCTACCTAATTATCCACATCATGCTTTTGTAAAGTTGACAAGTTTTGAGATGCAATGTTCAGAAAACAGCGGGGAACCCATCTAGTGTTGCACATGGCTCAATTGTCATGCAAAAGAAAAGCTATGTACATACCAGTTTTTGTGTACAGAAAGTTAGTATTTTATGCCAAAATTATTAGAACAAATTCATTATTAGGACAAAAGGCTACACAAAAGTATAGATGAATTATTCCTTGAAAATGAGTACTCATAGCAAGAATTCATACCCAATGGTTTTGTGGCCCAGTTAAACTTCTGGGAATGTCACCAAAGACAAATCCCGGAGGATATGAACAATATGAAGTACATATTTCACTTAATAAAATAAATCACAAAGACTTACATTCATTTTAGCTTTTTTTTAATTTAATTACAAGGGAGAAAATAAAACGAAGAAAATGTAAACATTAATACCTAGGATCCTAAGGTAAAAATGCATCGATTCTAAACTTTCATGTTAAATGCTACAAGCTACCAGAAAATAACATGTAGGAGAAGTACTCACCATAAAGGGATGCAGGTTTAACTCCTTGAAGAATTTTACGGAAAAAACGTCTTCTTTCGTTTGTTGAACATTTGAACTGAATGATAGAAAGAATTTTATAGGAAATAAAAACAATTAGAAGGAAAACCCTTAATGCCAAATAAGTCAAAGCCAAATGACTTTCACTAGTTAGTACTGATTGGTGATAGTACAACAAAATACACAGATAACAAGTACAGGAAATGGTGTAACATCACTTCATTTTTATATTTGGAAGTAATCACCTCACGTTGGTGTAAACTTTTTAGTTTAGGACTGATTGTAAATGGTGATACTATGTTTTTAATCTATAACCCCACCTAGCTGAATACATATTCTTTGAATATCATATAGTATAGATTACACAAAATAAAAAACATTTTGTCCTTAAGAAAGTTTTAAAAGTGCTTAATGTCTATAAACATTCTCAGAGACCATCCATGCCTTTTCCTTTTCCCTACTGACATTTGTGTTGTCACTGTGATTGCGACTTTATTGTCTGTGTGTTGTGCTGACTACAATAATAGTTCCAACAATGTTATTTTATGAGATTAAAAGAAAATTATCATACCTCATGCAATATCCTCTATTCTACTCTTCTATACTTATCTACTTCTAATGTACTTCGTTTCAAAAAGAGTTAATCTTCTTGCATGTGGCAATAAATTTCCAACTAACATGCTTGTCTTCCTGATTATGTAAGGCTTACATTAGCTTTCCACATGTTTCAACATTCCTCTGCCTTTCATTGAGATATTATTCTGGTGGTTTAAGATTTTAATTTCTCCTGTGAAAGCTCAGATATTCACATTTCTATCTGTGGTCTTACAGGAATGGGAAAATAGGGTGGGGAGTGGCCTTTAATGGTGATATAACTGCACCTATAGAGCCACAAAACATATAAACAGTACAATGTATATCAATGCTTACGCCATAAGTTTAGGAATATCTGGATTCTTCCTGAACAGAGATGAAAAGACCTGTCCAGTGCCATATTGGGGCGTCTGTCCTGGTTTGTCATCTCTCCTTGCCCTTTTCCTGTCTGGTCCATCTACCGTTTGTTTGTTCTCTGTAGAATCTGTACCCTTGAGATTCCGTCGGTTCCTTGATAATCCTTCTACTGCTGTTTTGTTCTCCCTGGGTGACACCCACTTGCGCTTCTGTCGTGTCAAACTCGCAGCATTATCTGGTTTCTGTCAAGAGGAAAGAGGAGAAAAGGTTGATCATCATTAACAGTTTGTTAAACTTGTCATCCAAATACAGGAAATATGTGAGGGTAAGATCCTCTGATTCATTCATTCTTTGGTGTTTTCATTAGGATCTCTAATTTTTGAGAGTGAAGTGATGTTTCATACAGGGTCTCTTTTGTTGGGGGGGGGGGGGTTGGGGTAGGAATTTTTACTATAGAAACCCCTAATTCTAACTTCCAATATATTTCATCATTCCCTTTTGAATTTATTCCACTTACTGTACATATAAACATAAGAACTTTAAGAAGATGCATTTTCTTATTCCCACGGCAACTGGATGCATCTAGTAAGGACACTGCACCTTATTCTGCCAGCTGCCAGGCGAAAGGTACAACCTATCTGTAATTATTGCAAACTTAGAGCTGATATATAATTTAGGCGGCTGAAATATGCTCCAAATTTATATGTGTTATACTTAGCTCCAATCTTATGGGCATAAAAAGGAAAACAACTGCATTTTACAACTGAAATTGCTGATAAAATGTTTGTAGGAATCAATGGATTAGCTGCATGATTATTGCAACTAGTGGTTGCAGGAGGTATGTGGGAATGTAGTACGCTACTAGTACTATCTTAACACATCTGTAACCAAACGTTGTAGGTCAAAATTTAAATAAGTGCACAGAACCTCAGTGCTTTTTTGGTCTTTTGGGGGGGGGGGGGTATGGCCTACTGTATCTATCTGTGTACTGTTACCTCATATTATAAAGAAGAATTTAATACACGCCTAAGCCTAAACTAACTGTTATTCAAATAAATAAAACGGATAAATCGTTCGTAAACTTGAAGTGCCAATGGCAGCTAAGCCAAAGTCGGGATTGCGTGTGCATGTACAGTATGCAGCACATGTGACGCCTTATTGAAAATTTATTAGTACTGTAGGCATACACTACCCCTAGTTGCGCGAAATGTACATGAAAATGGATGAAGCAACTTCTAAGTAGGCCTAGGAACATTGTGACTGAACGACAGATAAACGGAAAATAAAGGCAGCATAGTATTACCGGTACTTTGAATTTATTAGAAGCGAAGATATTGAGCATTAATCCTCCCGAACCGTCCATTTTCTCATGCAGGTTGTAACCTTGATGAAATCAGAACTTAGGGGTTAGTGATCTATTAGCTTACTCATTCGTGCCAAGTGATGTTATCCGATGCGAAAATATTAATAGTCCCCTTTATTGTATGAGGTTACCGTGGATCGGAAATAGCTCTGTTGCTTTCATTCAGCAGATTTTTTTTAAGCTACAGGGTCTCTCCCAAACTGACATTGAAACTGATCTACTAAGGACACCCTCCTAGGATTATCATATTAATTCGTTGAGTCTTAGCTTAAATGATTGAAACAATTCCCTGTGCATCTACTAGGGGGACTATATTCTAACGGAGAGTATCTCTCGAACTTATACCATCTGAATCATTTCAGTCGGTAGAAAAACATTTACCATTATGAACGGAATGATCTAATTACCTTCGAACACTTTCAAGGATACTTATTCTGTTCGGACATTATTTTCCGTCAAATATTATGGGAAGGGGATATTCTACATTAATGGGGCCAAAGCTCACTGCTACACCGACAAACATCTGTCTTTTAGTACATTAGTACATTATACATGCTACACAACTGAACTTCCTTCCGGTTTGCCCTTCTTTAAAGTAAATCGCCGAATGAGAGATCTCCCTGTTCAAAGGTACTTATTTATTAATTTTTGCAGAAACAATCAATAAAAAGTAAAATGTTACCTTTGCTACTGTATGCTGAGCGAGACCGTGGCCAATGAAAGATTATGCAATTTGGAATACAAAAGCACATAGGCTTTGATGCTTCACATAGTACTAGTTCTGCGATGTTGACTGTGTTCAATCGTGAAGTGACGAATCGTGAAGCGATGACATTATGTTAGACACACATTACAAATTAAAGTTTCTGAAGCTGATGTGAATGTATAGCTTTATAGTTTGATAGGGCAAGGTCTGTAAAAGCTGTTATTGTTAGTTTTGAAAGTTTTTCTGGCCTAACTTTAGAATCCGTACCATATGAATGGGAAAGCTTACTAGGGAGTAGGGGCTAGGAATTAGGGTTAGGAAGTAGGGAATAGGGTTAGGGGTTAGGAAGTAGGGTTAGGAAGTAGGGAATAGGATTAGGAAGTAGGGTTAGGAAGTAGGGTTAGGGGTTAGGAATGGTACGGATTCTAAATTAGTACCGTTTTTCCAAAGTACTTTCCAAATTATTCCAAGAAATAGATATGGAAATGTTCAATTAGAATTTAATAGTCATCACTATCGTCTTGAAATATCATAAAAAGCCATTTAATTGGTCACTCATGCTCCAACTACAACAAGCACTTTGCCAGCACCTAGAACATATGTTTCCTTACTGAACCAGTTATTGTTTAATCTAATTCTCCTCAAAATCTGGAGGTAATTTGAAGATGCAGAATCACCAGGAAAGTATTATTTTGAAAACTTCCAGCTGCTTTTAGCATGTTAAAATTTAGGGCCAATACTGTACTGTATGTATTTAGATCCTCTTGCAAGCAGGAACTCGGGAAGAATCAAAATTGGCTTATCAAAGCCGCAAGCTGACCGAAGTCAGTCTTTTAGATTCATATTTAAAGTCCTTGATTTGTGATGAATTTTCAATTGTCAACAACTCTGTAACTGGACGACATACATTAATCTTGGAGTGACTCGACTGGGGACCTTATGATTGAAAGGCACCGGCGTTAACCACTGAGCTAACACTTTGTACTGATGATCTTGAAAATTAATTGAGGGTGGCATTAGAGTGCATTTTGAAGTATGAGCATAATTGGTTATTAAATGTCTTTCCGGCATATTAGTGGGTAATACTCATGACCTTATGTCTCACTAATTTGATAAAATAAAAATTCAAGAGAAAACTTGCATTTAAGAAGTTTTGGCGTTTTAATAATCATACCGCCAAGAGTTGTGAGATTGCAGGTCACATCAATTTGTGTCTGGTTAATAATCTGATCTGGGTTACCCTTAGAGCTCAACATACAGTTATTGGTGCTATACCAAGTCCCTTAGTTTGTGAGCTGTGAAATTGATGCATTAATACTCTTTGGTTATTTGAGGTAAACAGTAAATAATTCCATCACTAACATCAGAACTACTGCATACTTTTCATTAAGTAGGATAATTACCTCCTTTTTGAATGATTTTATCCCAAAATTTAATCTCCCATCGGTCTGCACAACTAACTGGTGTCAATTACCTAAAATTAAATTAGTGCCTCATTTTTGGGTCAGAATGATGATGAATTAAAAATATGTTTTTTTTTCTTCTTTAAGTTGGTGTTCAATGACTTGTTTATCTCATGAAGAGATTTCTTGGTCTTGTGCAACAATATTCAACTTGTATCTATAGCAGAAGATTGATAGCTCTACACATCACCAGACATTGTCAATGCACCATGGCTGCAGAACCTGGCATAAACACCACAGACATGGCAAAATTAAAGAAAAGATATCAGGTTTGTTTTTGTCAGAGTAACAGTATAGGTACAACTATAATAATGTTTTGTTTTAATTGAATTTTGTATGGAAAGGCCTGTATGAAAATATGAAGGTTAAAGCAGTTTGTTTATAATTTCATTACTGACATCAACTATTACCACTTTGAATTAACAAGTTTGGTTCATATAACTATTTTGCAATTTATACTCTATGTACAGTATTGCTGTATTTTAGCTTGTAATCTCTAGCTTCACCATGTAATGACATATTTAATAGCTTTTGCCGTGACTTAGTATAAAAATGCGGTTAGATGTACTTAACTACATATGTACATCCAATAACAGAACTTTGCATGCCTCTAAGATCAGTGCTTTGAAGCTTAATAGATATCCTCACAATTTTTCCTCTGGTAAGTTTTTTTTTTTCATTTTTTTTCAGTACCATATATGTGAAGATTTCAAGTTTAGGTGACAGCCAAAATAAGAATAACTTTTGATTTTCTTGTCCAACATGTTCAATATATGATTTTTCAAGGGTGGGAGAGAACATATTTAACAAAACTTACAGAAAAACAGGAACCTGTCGCTCATTTCTTCCATACGTTTGATATGTAGCATATTCCCAGATGTCCAATGAATAAGTTGTAGCGTAATTATCGCGGTCATTATGAGGGTACCCTAAGGTAACTTACCTAAAGGGGCATGACAGTTGTTGCCATGGGCGGTGATCATGGGGGGGATGGGGGGACATGTCCCCCCCAATATTTTAGGTGGGGGGATATAATATCTAATATCCCCCCCAATATTTGGTGGCAGAGTTTTTTTTTGTGTCTATAAGAGCATATTTTTTTATGATATCGCTGAATTTCAAAATAGAAAATGCTTAGATGCAACTTACAAGACATGGGAAGTGCCATTTCCAGCGATCTGGGAGGCATTTTTGGCCAAAATTTTCTTATACGCTTCGCGCCAACTCATAGTGGCGCCAGTTTGCCTGCAAGCTTCGCCCCTCCCTTGGCAAATTCCTCGCTACGCGCATGTCTAACCGTGTCACGATTTGTTACTAAATATCACCAAAAAACGACACAGACTTTCACCGAGAGTAGTTTTTTACTTATTTCTTTACAACTTTTTCAGTGGTGGGGACATGATATACCGTGTCCCCACCAATTTGTCTTTCCCAAACGCTGTATTGCAAATTTCCCTGTATTGAACTTTGGCGCAGTTTGATCCAGCATTGTGCAAATGACATGCAGCAGTTCTCACTTTATTACATTTATCCACAGTTGTTAAATTTTGGAAGGAAATCGCATTTG